>JAUJYV010001620.1:0-16497 GCA_033995625.1 Ophyiulus pilosus
CGCTTAACGAGTGTTTCGCATAACGAGCAAGACTCCGGAACCAATTATGCTCGTTATGCGAGGTTCCACTGTACGAGGAGTTTCCTTAAAATTTATTCCAGATTCAATTCAATTCAACTCAGTACCTTACAGTCAGCAAATAAATGCCATATGGTAAGGGTTATAAAGATGAAGGAACTTTTCGCATTTACGCCCGTACCACAGTTGCTCAACAGACTGCAGCTCGAGCATAAGCTAAAGCTTGAGATGACACCCAAGTCCCACATTTGGTTGTCTTGACAATTTTTCTGTGCAGATGTGGTATGTATCTGGGTTATGAGATTGAGCTCGGTCACAAACTCTTGCGATTTGAACAACAGTGTGGTATGTCAGGCCCATACCACAGTTGCTCAACAAACTGCAGTTTTAGCTTCGTCTCTCCTAAGCTGCATCTCAAGCTTAAGCTAAAGCTTGAGATTACACCCTGCCACAGTTGCAGGGTCTCGCATTTGGCTATCTTGAGTTCGTCTTGGCAATTATTCTTTGCAGCTGTGGTATGCATCTGGGATTTGCAATGCAGCTCAATCTCAAGCTCATGCTGTTTTAGCAACTGTTGTAAGAGGGTTAATGTCTGCTATTGAGAAAGTTTGAAATAGTTTTAACATGCCAATGTCTTTATACATTCCTTAAGTTTAATGGCGGAAAGGGAAGAACCACGCATGCGTATACTTATTACGTTCAGTTAGTTCATTGGGTAGTTCAATGCATGGCTCCTCCTTTCCCGCCATTAAAATTAAGGTATGTAAAAAGACGTTGGCATGTTAAAACTCTATTGAGAAATATACCAAAACTTCAAATATTTAATCTACTTTCATACATTTAATAAAAACGATTTGTATGAAAATGTGATAGACTATGTACGATAGAATAAATGTTTATTCGTTTTATCACAGCATGTTAACATCCATGATGTATGGTTATTCAAGTGCATGACTCAAGTGCATTGTTATCGAGAAAATAGAAATTCCTGCATTGTATCATGTCAAAATCAACAGAAAATTTTTGTGTTAATTTATGAAACGTTTAGGCAGAATGTAATTAATTATAAGTAAAGTTTGATTTTTTTGTGCTAGTATAGACTTTCTATGTATTTTTCTACTTTTTGTCGCTACTGAGCCTATCTTATAAATATCATACAGGAGTTGAATCGGAAATGTGTTCGTTTTTCCCTAAACAAAATACAAATTTAATATACATAGATTTAGTTGACATTTATAGATACTTGAGTTTATTAAACAAACGCAAAGTGATTATAGACACAAAATATCTGCGTTCCTTCAAGACAGGATACAAACCAGAATGAAAACAAACGAAGTTAAACTATTAAGATATTGAGACAATGCATTTGAAAATGAGACATTGTTTTTATTTTGTAGTAACTTACTTCTAACACGTGTCTGAATGTGTTGTCTACATGTATATAGACAAAATTTGATGTCCTTTAGATGCAATTAGGAATACAAGTCCGTTATGTCAGTTGAACATGTTTTTACAAATGCTTACTTTTTTATTGGTGCCCTGTTTTATATTAAACCTTATTATATTAAATTAAGATAAATCTTTTCAGAAATTAATTGAAACTTGTGTATGGGGATCTTACGATATTCAATGAAATCCCCATTTTATAATTTCTTCATTTGTCTGAATTACTAAAACATGCATGCTTATCTGAAATGAAATCAATCATATAAGAACATATTCAGAGCATTCCATGTTGTGGCTTGAATAACAGTAAGTTAAGCATCATTTTTTGCAAATATGCAATCTTTTAAAGAGCAATGTTTTGAACAACTGTATTTCTAATATTACTTTAAATATTATTTAAGTTAAGAATTACAAAATATACATGTCTATAAATATTACTAGCACATTTCTGTATTTCACAATTTCAAATTTTCATTGAATTGATTAAGATTTCAACACATTTCAGAATTTTATCAAAAACAATTCGTTTTGTAATTTCATTATGATATAAAATCATGGCATGTCATGTCATGACTGATATTTGCTTCGAACGATAATGTGATTTAAAATTTGTATTGACATTTTTCATAAAAGTTACGATATCTTATAAACCAAAAACATTTGAACAAGCATCAAAATATTTGTTTACAAAAGATATACTTGATTGTCTAAGATATTAGTTTAAGTAATTTGTGGATTTTCTTAAATAAAAATCGAAGTTGTGTTCCCTTAACACGAACTTGACATTTTTTTGGCTTTCTACAATTTTATGGTTGTTAAAGTGGACATTTGGGAAGCATGCTCATGCAGAGTAATGTTCTCCCAAGGTCCCAATAAAAATTTCGCCTAAATTTGGACTTGCTTTTCAGTTGGGATAAGGAGCCTATAAAACATGCACTTCAACTTACGCGATAGCCTTAATGTGTCCTTTTCCCTCAACGAAACTGTGAAATGTCGCCGTTTTTTGACTGTTTTGAACAACTACCGATGGATTTATGGGCGAGCCGTTAACTTCTTAATGTTGGTCAACTTAGGGTGACGCTGGAAGTTGACTGGTGTCGAATAAACTAAAAATGTGACTCTTGTAACGTCCTTTGCACGCCAAGATAATTTGATTTTAGCACGCTTTTCGTTGGTATGTCTAGACGTGAGTTTAATAATTCAACTTCTGCTTCCTATATGTATTGATGGCTTGTTTTTGGAGGTGAATTAGGAGGGTCGTTTCATCAATGAAATATTTTTGAAGAAATATTGACCCAATTTTTATTTTATGGAAGGTGTGTACTTACTGGCTTATCGACCAGAAGCGCCATAAGGATTACTACAGGAGCACTGAATTTCAGAAATAGCAGTTACATATCGTTGTGGTATAGTGTTTATTTACCGACTTAAATAAAACAGTGGTAGAATCGTGTTTAAACCCATTTTTCATTTTTAATGTTTTGGGTGTAGCCAAAACCATCTCTAAAATTACGTTCTTTCTTGATGTAACAGAATGTGTAAAAACGTTTGAATAGTACTGTAGAAGTACGCCATTTTTGGTTACAGCTAAAGATTATATTTACGTCGTTTTATCAATTTTAGCAAATGATACAAAAAAAATGCCCCAAAATGGGTTGATTCTTGATTTATGTTGCCCGGATAACGTCAGATTTTCCGATTGTGTATCAAGGGAAATGGCGTCACCTGGAGGCCGTTTGGGATGTTTAGGCAAAAATACCAGAGTGAAAAATAAAACATAGTACATGTTGTAGATTTTCATTATTTATAAACGCATATGGGAAATGAAAACATTAAAATTTGAGCACAAATAACATTTTTTTAAGATTTTGTGTATGGATATTGTGTTTATAAATGGTCATATTTGTATCAGTTTTATTTGATTGCGACATCACACGACAATTGTTGTTTACTTTGAAATATAAAACAAACAATCTTCCACGGATATACTGCTTTATACTACTGTGATCAATTTCCTCTGTTTACAATTACTGCATAATCATGTGCAACATGTTTAGAGTATTTACATATCTTAATCAATACGTTCTATTTCCATGTAGATTAGTCCAAAATGATACGTATATTTTTAGACTTTGAAAATAAGGAAGAAATTTCCTAGCCAAATCCTGATTTTCAGTTAGCTTCCCTCACGAGGCTATTCTTTCAACTCGCTCCACATTATTGATTTCATCTATTACAATTTTCAGCAGCGCTGCTGAACAAATATTTGCATAAGCAAATTTCTTCGCCGCAATTAGTGATTATATCTTTTAGAATTTAATTTTGTCGGAATATTCAGTACGCGCGATCGCTTCCCCACCCCCTCCCTCTGCACATTTGTAATATTGTGGTTGAATTATCATTTTGTTGCAGGTTCCGTGTTCGTATCACTCTTATCTGCATATTCTGGATTAATTAATATTGCCCAACCGTCCAGGGCCATTGTTGTACTGCGGTGGCAATAATTGTTGTCATAAGCCGATTAATTGGAGTTGTTAGCGAGTGATTTTATATTGCGAGGGCATTCCAATAACCTCTGCCCTCAAGTACAATGCTTGGGCTAGTGGCCTTTCCGGTTGCGGGTTTTCAAAAAGATGTCATCGAAAATTTATGTTCGACCAAACTATTTGAATTTTAGACAACTTTTGACTTGATAGTTTTGGTTTGATGTCATGATCATCTGGTGAACCGTCATGGCTAAGTTCATGGTGGTCATGTGAAATTATTACAACATCATCTTCTTGCATCAAGATCGAACCAATTATTTGGCTTTACATGAACACAAATCTGAACACTGGATAAAAAATTCAGTATGTGCACTATAAACTAACTTGTGCAAAGTATTATCTCTTGAATGTACATCTATTAGAACGTCTTAAGATTCTAATTTCACATTTGATAGCAGAGTTGGGCAAATTGTACTCATGAGTAGGAGTACTGATTATGATTGCAGTGGAATCATACTCTATAGTATAAGTAGAGTACATGTAATCATGCAGTAGTCACATGAAGTTAGTAATAAAACTTGGGCAAATATGTGCTTAAAAAGCGGATGTACTGATAGTATGTATGAGTAGTATTGTAATCAAATTTTGATAATCATATTACTCATATCCATAAGTACTGATTACTGAGTACGGCGAATTGCAAAAGTATTGCGTAGGGAACTCAATTTGTGTAAAACACCGTCGGGTAAAATGTACTCACAGTGGGTGATTCCAAATATCCTTGAGTATTTTCGTTACCTACTCAAATTACTCAATTACTTACTTAAATGTATTTCTATTCTTACTTGATTATTACATTGGTACTCAATTTCAGATTACGTTAATATTCATAATTTTAGATAACGTTAATACTCAAGGACATTTGTAATCACCCACTGTGAGTACATTTTTGTAATCGAGTGCATTCTACTCATACGTTTTGAGTACATTTGCATTCATTTACTTTTGTACATTTTGTATTCAAGTTACTCTTTGTACTAGGTATTCTTTTACTCGTTACTCAAGTTCATTCAATGTACTCAATAACTGCCCAGCACTGTTTGATAGTTTATAGTGCGAATGTTCTTAATAGTTGACACTCATGCAGTTTTGTTAGCACGGAGAACTACAGACATACATATGGCTATCCCAAAATAATTTGCAGGAAATTAATCTTGGAATAATTCCAGAAGTATCAGGAAAGATCCATGATCATAAAATAGCTGGATTCAATCAATTAACTTGATATCGATCCTGCTGTCAACGGTTTCTAAAGTTATTCCAGCGCATTGGCGTAAACTGCTATCGTTTCAGAAATACTATTATAGCCCAATTATTTATTCCACTGTTGTGTTAATCACCTTATCTTTTGGGTCCGGGCATTGACCTCTGATTTAGAGGCATGCATTATTAATTTGCAGCTGCGGAGAATCCAAACATCTTAAATGTTTAAACATCTGCATTAGATTATTAACGTCGTTTGTTTATGGGTTTTACATTGTAGATCGAAGTTTTAGCGTGTTCATTTAGTGTAAACTATAATTTGGTTGGTTATTTACAGTTTATCATTACGAGAATAATTTTGTTTAGTTAAAACGTTTTCGAGCTATAAAAATATGATATTGGTATCGTGAATCTTTCTGAAGTAATAAATGAAACATGACAAATGCATTATCGTCAATGATTAGGTATTCGATATTTTTTTTCTAATTTATTCTAATACAGGCCAACTGTCTATGAAATATTATCTTTACAGATAATGCATTTACAGTGACAACACATTGCGTGGATATTACTATGTTTATTTCGTAGCTTCAGTGATTTAGCATTCCAAATACTTTGTTTTTAACTTAATCGCAATTATGCTGTAGAAGAAAATACCAACATAGTATGCTAATTACGTCGTATAGTTATGCATTTTGGCGATACTAATGATATATTGTGATAGTAACACATTTGTATGAGTAACTACTGTAGTAGTAGCGACTATAGTATTCCCAGGAGACAATTTTCTACCAAATTTATATTTATTCAGTTTTGACTTTTCCTGAGTTTCAATAAAGCACCTTACAAATTTCCGACAAACGGTTGAACTGTATTTTCTCAATGTTTTATAGACTTTTTCTGTAAAACTGGGACACCTTTCAATTCAATTCAACTCGGTACCCTACAATCAACAAATAAAAGCAGGAGATTACTTCAGGAGAATGCTCCTATGTTAGTAGCGACTTGTACATCATTGTTAGATTGAATTTCTACTAAATGTGGACATTCGCAAGGCAGGCTATTCCATCGTTTAATCGCAAGCAAAAAGAAGGACCAATAGTAAGCATCCGTCTTGGCACGAAGCTCGGTCAAAGGATTTGAGGAGCATTCGCCTGAAGTAATCTCCTGCTTTTATTTGTTGATTGTGGGGTACCGAGTTGAATTGAATTTAAAGGTATGTGTCCCAGTTTTACCGCAAAAGTCTATAAAACATTGGGAAAATACAGTTCAACCGCTCAAATCCAAACTACTCTTGCAGTGGAGTAGCGAGGATATATTTGGCGTCCAAGGCAAAACACCCAAATCCCCCCTCACGCATCCAAACCAAACTTAATCATTATCAGTTAAAGTTATTGTTTCAACAATAATCATAATAAATATGCAATCCAACAAATCCATTTTAAGCACTTTGAGCACCCCTTTGGGTTCCCTGCACCCTTCCATCCGCCACAGTACTCATGTATTGGTCGTTAGGCGTTAATATACAAGATATTCAAGCTGTACTATGAGACAGCAATATGTGAATTACAGGAAAGAATAAACTGTTTGAATAAACCCATAGATAACTTTTTCGGACCTCAACGTGTCCCAATTTAGAGAGTGGAGAATTTCTGTCACGCTCGCGGAATGTTGATAATTGCCTTTAACAAATCTGGCTGCCCCACTATGGACCATTTCTATATCCTGAATACGAACCATCCTGTGAGGGTTCCAAATATGAGCGAAATATTCCTCCATAGGGCGAAACATAACTAAGAACCACGGTGGAACTTATATAAAACTCTGCTCTAAATGTATTAATTTGATTGTAGTTTTTATGTAGGGATCAAGTTTAATCCGTTTCTTGTAAATCATGCCAATCATGCCAAAATTTGCAATATGACAAATGAGCCCAATTCGTCATAGCTCACCTCTTACTAATTCAGAAAAGTGAGTCTGATAATATTTGCATTATTTCTTCCCATATTTAGCAAGAGAAAATCGTCGCAGTCACGTTATGCAATTGCCATCCCACGTAAAATCTGAGAAAACTAATGATGAAGTTATCGTTGGCATCGTCGCATTTTCTCTCGTAAACAGCATCTTTATCGGTCGTCGTGATCCAAGGTGGATATTTGACAATTCACTCTCGAATTGATCCGTTAGTCCTTTGTGACACGTGTCTCGTTGTTCTCCAATCATTGGCACAAATTTAAATTGAACTCACGAAAACGTGTGTGTCTGACAGATAGTGCGCTTAACGGGTCTCTGCCTCACACGCCCAAACTATGCCTGGGTTATGCCTTATGTCAGAAGAAGCGTCTTTTTCCTCAACGGAAAGAACAAAGTCAAATGAAACAAAAGATTTAAGCTGCTAACCATTAAACCGTAATCGATAAAATCCAAGAAGAGAACCGGAGAAAGAAAGATGATTAGCAAAAGCTTGTTACAAAAGTTGAACTTAAGAAAATGCAATTTTTCTATAGGAAGAGATGGGGAGGGAGGATTGGCGAAAACTAAGAAGAATGAAAAAAAAAAAAAAAAAAAAAACGTTATAAAAATGTAATTTATCGTCCTTAGCATTGGTGGCGTTCTCCAAGACAATCTGTGCATTTGTTCATCAGTATACAGAAGAGAATTCCGAAAAGCAGGGAATGGACGAACAATGGATACAATCGTTAAGTCTGAAGTAATTATTCATGTTGTAAATCACAGTTGCAACATCAAGGAAATTTATGACGATTGCTTCGTCCTAGAACAAAAATATATATATACCCATTAAGGGCGAAATTGCTCTGTAAATGGTCCAAAGTCATTAATGGTTATAGATAGGAAAGGGTCGGTTCCTGTTAAAAACAAAGAGTAGCTCAACCGTGTGAGAGTGACCTTTTTAGAAGATAGTTATACCAAGTTTCTCAATTGCAACAAAAGTTAGAAATACAAATTTAAAACTGTGATTATCAAATAAGCACTAGTTAAATAATGCATTAGTCTATATACTCTATTTTGAATATTCCAGGCTCATGATTAATACGATTTCCGATATAGAACTACAATTCTAGGTAAACTCCATATTTAAAACATGGTAAGAAAGGGACTGCTGGAATTAAGACATCAAGAAAACCATGTTAACGACAACTGACTAACAAAATCTCGATTAAAAAGAAAATTCTTTATAAAATTCTGATCTTAAATCGTGTAATTAACAAGTAAGAAATTGCATGGACTTTATGTCCTAAAACATTTAGCTTTAATGTCAAAATTTACACAAACATGTTTTGACATTACAAGTTTTTCTTTCTTGGGAATCTTCAGCAATAACATGTTTCAAACGCAATTTTACATTCCATTTGTGTATTTTTTTAAAAATAATTATTCTGTTGGAAGAATATGTAAAATAATGAAGCATGTACTTGTTCAGGTTTCCCTAGATGAACAACTTTAAAAGAGCGGATTATTTTGGTGCATGGTGTTTCACAACATAAGCGAAAACTCATTGGAGTAAATTGTTGCTATCTTAAGGATTTTCACTGTAATTCTTAACAATTAGCCCTACAAACTTGATGGTTTCACGCGTAGATTCCCTCTTGAAGCGAAGCACCACACTTTGACAGACAAACTGGAGCTAACCAAGTTAGCACCAATGAGAAAAACCTGGTTTCGAACAGCATGACTCAAATCCTTTCAAGCCAGTAATTCTGACAGCCTAATCTGCCAGTCTACTATAAACGCTTGTCAAGACCATGTGTTTGCCCATATTACAGTAACAGTGCTCACGACTTTGATGGTTCCAGTCATTTCATAGAGCTTAAATCTGTACAGGGTGTTTTAGAGCTCAAATTTAAATTTGGTTTCATGTTTTTGTTTAACTCCTGTTTGTCTTACTTGTAAGATCCCAAAGGTTTACAAATTCATGGCGCACTGCAGTAAATAAATGGAATTACAAAGTAGCATCAATTACTAATTTATTGTAATACATATAAGTACAAAATTCAGTTTTGAGATGAACATTCTGCCGCCATAGAATATTTGAAAGGCTCCTCTAAATTAATGACTCCTCTAAAGTAATATTATCTTGTTGTGAATGATTTTGAGAGAGAGACGTGTGCACGTTTTTATTAAAATTGCACCTTCCAATATTCTGTATGTGATTTTATAGTTTCCTAAATCATTTCTACCAGACTCACTGTTAATCACATACAGACTAACAGTTAAATTGACCCAAAGTGAAAATTATACACATTATGTGTATATCTAACAACTGTATGTTCAACAATCTTCAAGATTTAATCTCTTGCACCTCAGTATTTGGTGGTCAAACCCTTCTATATTCTGACCTGTTGTGGGTGAATTGGAGATTTCACACGGTTTTGGTGCAATCAGAACTAATTCTGTATACCACACTAGCTATTTTTAAGTCTTCATTGTTGGAAATTGAGTGATTTCTTATTTTCATCTACAGTTTGACCTCAATGTTTATCTACCACCTTAAGGTCAAGTGTCTGATGTGGGGTTTCATCACTTTGGGACAATTACACAGGCGATCAAGTCAAAAGAAGTCAAAAGATGCTGACCAAATACTATGGTACAGGGATTCAAAGACTGGCTACATTTGACTTTTACATACATTTTTATTTAACATTATATAATCGTATGTGTTGATATTATTTATTTTTTGTTATTTAAAATCTAAATAAATATTACTTCCATATTCGATCTCGTATTATTTTTTCTCTTTAAATCGTATAGATTAACTGGTAGTTGTATATGTACTGTACGTAGTAGGTGTATCATTTTTTAAACTTTAAGCTGCTGCACATGCATGTACGTTATATGTATAGTTAAGTTCAACAGAAATTCGTTTGAAGATGTTAATCCTTTCAACAAGTTTAATTAGTAACTTGTGCATCTCTGTTTAAGATACTATGAAATACAACATACAGTGTATTTGGAATTGATGTCCTTAAAATGTACTGTTATTGTTGGAGTTTTTGTGTGAAAAAATTGTGTAATACTGTATAAGAGAGAGTTTGAGCCATCCAACATTAAAGAAACGATAACAATAACGAAAAGGAGAAACAGCGCGGGCGATCCAAAATGGCATTGGAATGTCAAGGACGACCTTATGAGAAGCATGGCATTCCAATGTTATTTCGGACCGCCCGCGCTGTTTCTCGTTTTCGTTGTTGTTTCGTTAACGTTGGGTGGCTCAAACTCTCCATTATTAGAGAGTTTGAGCCATCCAAAGTTAACGAAACGATAACGATAACGACAGCGCGTTATCGGGAAACCCGGAATGGCATTGGAATGCCACGCTTCGCATAGGGTAGTCCTTGACATTCCTGGTCGCCAGCGCTGTTTCTCGTTATCGTTATCGTTTCGGTAACGTTGGATGTCTCAAACTCTCTATTGAGAACGATTCAATAAAACAAGATCATTATAAAAGTTTTTGTACAATTTTAAGTCATCATAATCCTTATAATAATGTAGGTAAATGTTAATCCGCATCACGACCCGCGCTTTCAAAATCGTGACCTCTGACCTCACAAGATTGTGACGGCCGGACTGCCACACATAATTGGAATTTTAATCCAGGTAGGTATGTGTTTGAACGATATCGACACCAGGGAACAGAGTTCAGAAGGGCAGACGACAAAGAATGTTTGAAACAACAAGTGCTTCATTTTGAAAATCGCGAGTTCGGGGTAAATGAGGAGGACGTCCGCCATTAGGAAAATGGCCAAGTTTTACCATATAGTGTACGAAGATAAGTTCGCGTATTGTGTTTTTCCAGTTTAATTGAGCGTGACCCAACTTCGTAGAAGAAAATTGCCACTGTGTATTTTGCCAAGTTGGCCAGTGGAAATAAAACGATTCCAGCCATCATTGACTTACAGTAAGTAAACGAATCTATTGTATTTTACAGTGCACTCCTAGGAAATCCAATATGGGGTGTCGAATACACGGGTTTTTTAGTTTAAGTACTCGTATTCGACTACTTGGTGTTTTTTGACCGGGTATCGAGAGTGAATTTGGAGTTTCAAGAAAAAACGCTGAATTAATTGAATTTCATATTTCCAGTAATTATGTATTACGATGTATTTAAACTACACTGTCTACACATAGGGGTGTCATCACTCCCTTTCCACGTCACATATTTCTGTTGAAAATTTTACACACGTCCGGCTTACAGCCGTTCGTTTTTGGGCACTTTTTTCATCCGCTTTGGCTCCATTGTTCTGTATGGGGATGAAACTTAAACGAATCCGATGTATGTAAATGAATGAACATTATTCATTTCATTAGCATAAATAAAACAGTCTCTTGACTTGCCAGTTAACACATCTGTACAATTATGTTCAGATACATTTTCCAATATATAAGATAATTCAACTTACTAGTTAAAATTAACTTGGCGACGTTTGGTAAGAGAAATATCCTTTAGTCAGGGTCAAGATGCCCAAATACTCGAGTATTTAAGGTAACTGAAAACCCGAGTAATTTGGATTCCCCTACTTATATCCTTAGTTGGATACGTCTATAAGTGAGGCTGGTTTGCACCCCTATCGATACTGACTATGGTACAGAAATTGAATTTAATAGAACTTTATCATATGATGTGAAATACATTGTCATTGATGTGACTGTCGTTCCAAGGTTGTCTTTCTTACAGACAATTATTAACAACAATCGTTCCATTCTGCCTCTTTGGCATTCCCAAATTTTCCAGTTCCAGAATGATTAATCATATCACTCTCCCATCCCCAATATACAGGAGAATGAAATCGGCCAATTTTGCTTCAGTTTTCGGTTTTCGACGTGTGAAAACAGCTTGCCGTTTATGGATTTCCGCTTCCTGCAATGGCCCCTGAAGCGCCCGTTCTCGAAATGGGGTTATTAGTCCCGTTCCACTTTATTGACGTTTGGAAAGAGTTGCCTATAAAAGGCTAATCTAAATCTTCCTTTATGGCTTTATGATTCTTTGGTAATTTGCATTTCGGTTATGCCGAAAAATCAGCATGTTTTATCAGTCATATAATATCGAGGCGCTCCATGGGCGTCTATTAAGTTTTCAAAGATTTCAGCACATGCTTTTTTTTATTGATTGGCATTGTAAATGGGAATTGTCTATAGTGTGCGATGCGCGTAACCTTAGACGAAATAACGTGGTTTAAGCCAACGCATCAAAGTGCTCACCTCTGAATACCAAATGTAATTATAAAATCGATAGTGCTCGGAGGCAGACTACAACGGTTGATATCACGTTTGCTTTTGCATTATTTATTGGGAGTAAAACCGCAACTTATAAACCGGGAATTAGAGAGGGGATGCAAATTTTGTGCAAAAATAATCAGGAGGAGATGGCACGTGGGAGTGTTGGTGATTGTCGTCGAATCCTTGCAAGAAACACCATCTTAGAACACTTTCCGGAAGTGCGTCAGAATGTGCTGGCAAACTCAGTGTTCGAGTGATTCGGATGTTGCTTAAACCCAACTCTATTTCCTTGTACAAGTCCATGAAATATACAAACACTTTGGTTCCACCTATGGTAAAAAAAATTATATTAATTAAGCATAATATATTAAGACAGGTTGTTTATCCAACCAGCACCACATATTCTTCTGCAAAAATGTTTCGGCCCACGCCAGCGGTTGGTGGGTTACGTGCTTGCCTCTCGATCCTAAGGTGTAGGGTTCGCTCCCCGGTCGAGGTCGCTGGGAGTTTTTTAAGGATGAGAGAAATTCCCTAAGTGGCGGCTCCTTCAGATGCGAGTTTAAACGAGGTCCAGTGTTGATTGTTTCACGTTAAAGACACCCCTCGAGAGGAAGTGGAGTCAAAATTCCTAAGTAGGTGATGAAGGCTTAGCCCTCGTGTTGCAGAAATAGGCCACAGCTAAAAATTAACAAACAAACAAACAGACAACGTTTTGGTCCACTTTAGGCCGCTCTTGAAGCCCCCTGTCTAAGTTGCGACCTAAATTGTGTTGCAAATTACTTGATTTACATAGGATTCCGATTCCGTGTGCAATAGCCATAATTAAAAATGGTGGCATGCACTGTTTCGCAACATTCCAATCTACTTGATTGGATCATATCGACTTCCAGTTTAATGTAAAGCGACGAATTTAGGTGGTAACTTAAGACTGATTCAGACTATGTTAGTATTTGGTCGAGTGGAGAATATTTTGGAAATGAATGGTGTATAGATGTCTATATGTGTACAAGTTATGATATGCTCATATGTATATATGACAATTCCCATATCTCGTGTCTCAAAATATAGTATGTGTCTGCTTGTATTTTTTTCCAACCGGGTTGTTTACATCATCTGTGGTTATTTTTGGTTTAACTAACTGCGTAATTGCGTTGTTTACTGGGGATCACGAATGACACGTTTTACCAGTTACACCCAAATCGATATAATGATAATATTCGTTTACTTTGCAATAAAATGCGTAATTGAGTTATTTTTTGGAAATCTTGCGTTGGCAGTATCTGTAACTTATAATTAAAGTTAACAACGTAATGAGTAATTTAACAGCAGGACAGTATATTTTTTAAAATCTAAATGCCTAATTGTGTTATGCGTATTTGCACAGATATACCATTTGGCAAAAAATATAAACAAGAAAACTACTTCCGTAATATATTAACTCAAATCATGATAATAGTGTTTGTTTCCAATTAACCTACTGCAGAATTGCATTATTTTTAAGTGAAACTAGCGAATTATTATCAACTGCGTTATTTTTCGTGTGGAATACTTAACATACATTTTGAATGTAATGCAACAGGACTGTGTTGTTTATATATTTATAAAATTATAGTGTAACGCCTTTCGATAACAACAGTATCCTGATATTATTTTAACTCATTAAACTTTAACAAGTAATTTAATATCAGAATAGTACTTTTATCTGCTGTGAATGAATAGCTTTATTATTTTATTGTTGGCATTGGCAAATTTGACGTCTACATGTATATATATAGTGTACATGCTATCATAAAAATTAATTTAGACGCCTAATTTAAGTAAATTCTTATTTTTAATATGCAAAATTTTGTGACAAAATGGAGCAACTCTATTTTTAGATGGACAAGATATATTGCTGCTAGTAATTGATGTTAAGTAATCCATTTTTGGAACCAAAAATGTCTTTCACCAAAGATTATAGCAATGTAATCGAAATTTTGCACGCACAAAATTTACTTCCATGCCAACAATTAGTTTTAATCACTGCATAAATGAATTCTTTATATCAGGAAACTTCATTCTACATACCATTCTCTCTGCAAATTTAATAAGAGAACGTCAAAACTATTTGATTTGGTTCATTGTCATATTTGTAAATGTCAAGTGCGTCACTCATACCATACAACTCAAAGGAGGATTATATATTATATAAAAGCGTTGTCTAATTTTGAATACGTGCCATTGTCGTAAGAGTGAATAAACTAAAAAAAATATCGGTATTTTTGCAGTTCTTGTACTCATCTGTGTAAAACTCAACAAGCTCCTCGATAAAGTATTCTTGTTCCTCAAGTCATCAATGGCTGCTAGAAATAGAACAGATCCAAAAGGATAGTTGTTTTTTTCCAACATCATGATGGTTTTCCGTGCATGCTAACTTGATGTGAATATATATCGATTCACGATCCGTTGAATTTATAATTTGATTAATGTCTGGTATTGATTCTTGCATATAGTCTACACGTCCATTAGCGGCATAAGCAAGTGGCCTATGCACGTGCTCAACACTGCTTTTGGCACGTCTTATTCTGTGGTCCAAATCTCTTCTGAATTCCAGAACTGATCGGCAATTAATTCATACCCTTTCATTTTTCAACCTTTCATCGTTCGAAAATCGAAATTCCACGTCTAATTTGCTTGCTGTATCGTAGAGAGGGAAGCAATTCACGAGTCTTCCGTCATTTAATTAGTGTATTGATTTCCATGACCCGATTGGCAATTTGCATACGATATGCCTACCGAGTTGTGCGTTTAATCGCAGTTTAATTAAACGTTCTGATGAGAATTGGACGTGTCTGACAGCCGAATTACATTTCAACCCTGACGCGTTTAAAGGAGATCCCAATGTGAAATGAAACCAAAATGTGAGACATTTAAACGTAGATCATTCTGGAAATTGTTTTGCCAGGTAAAATGATTCGAGAACAAGTAAACTGATGCGTATAAAGAATTATACAACATGATATAGAAATGCTAGATAACAGCTATTGGATTAAATAGGATAATAAATCCTCGAAATATGGAAAATGATTAACACGAGGACGTATCAGCTGTTTTTCCACACGATGTTTTTTTCAGCGGCGCATGCTTTTCTATATGCGCGTTCACACCAGACGTCTACGGGTTCGTGTGAACGGGTAGATAGAAAAAACATTTTAGAACAAAAAGAAACATAAGTTGAATGTGTAGTTGCATTCGATGCAATTCAAGTTTCTATCGGCAATCTCCGTGTGGGGGGGGGGGGGGGGTAAATTGAGACAACTGATATGAGACATGATATTCACTTAACATGCTTTGAATTTACACTTTTGTAATTGTTGTCAATTTTGGTAATTATTAAATTGATATGTCTAACATAGCTAAAAGAAAGAAAATATTTTTAAAAAAAATTAACTTAAACGATTTTAGCATGAAAGATAGAAATCGAAGTGAAATAATTTTTTTTTTAAATATAATAATTTCATTTCAGTTGAAACTCATTGTTTTTTTCAGTCTAACAATTATAAATACAAGTTATAATATTTTTGCATTATTTTGTCTAATTCAAAAGTGTCTCACTTTATCCCACAAGTGGGGGTAAAATGAGATAGTCCACACAAATTTTTAGCCGTTAGAATTTTACAGTAGATTTGATATAATTCGCTTCATAACATTTTGATACACAACCACTTAGTTCAACCACATATCCTTACAGTTTCAGATGAACAGGAGAATTAATTCATGCGTAAAAATGCTTTAGTCAAGTGTCCCAATGCTCCTTTACTTAATTAAATACAGTTTATATTAAGCCACAATAATTCAACTGCAACTCATTTTTGGCTAAATTGTACCAACCTAATGCTTTCAACGGGTATCTAAAATTATAAACAAGAAATCAAAAATGGTATCTGATTAATAGAGTAAGAAAACTTCATTCAGGGTTAATTCATTATTATATACAGTGGAACCTCGCATAACGAGCATAATTGGTTCCGGAGCCTTGCTCGTTATGCGAAACACTCGTTAAGCGAAA
>JAUJYV010001621.1:0-16495 GCA_033995625.1 Ophyiulus pilosus
ATATTCTGGGCAGCCGCCTAATCGGGGCAAAACGCCTCCGCCGGATGTGTCCAGATTAAGCGGAATCGACTGTATAAATAATTTTCAAACTGGTAAATCGGGGTACACAATTACTGTTATTCTGATTCATTAACTTTTTATACCTTTGCAATGGATATTGGAAATTACGTGTGTAGTTTTTTTGCAGATGATTTGGGCGAATTTAAGTCTTCCAATGCCATTTTGAAATTGTTTATAAAGTTAAACTCGACTATATATTGATTTTTTAGTCTCAACATTGACACCTAGCAAAACTTTTAGTATCATAATGCATTAATTGTATTAAGTATGTTTCAAAATTTAATAGATATGTTACATGCTTGCTAACATCTTTGTTTGACATTGAAAATCAATAATATCATAAACTGTAATGCTCTAACTTAAGTTTATTTCAAATAAACCAATTTGTAGCAACATGTTAACCCTGTTTAACACTTAAAATAGCTAAGGGAGCACTCAAAAAGGACGTCCACGAAATTCCTACAAAAATCGACCCCCCTTAACCCCTCCACACGGTGTCCATTTTATCACAAACTACCCCCTTCCCCTCATAGACGTCCTTAATTTTTTTTTATAAAGTAGGGTGTCCAGAAAATGTGTTGGAACATACAAAGGCCCATCCTATAAATTTCCAGCATAAAATTGGTGTTTAACACAAATTTAGGTATAATTCCAGACTTTCTCGAGGTTTTAAAAATTCAAGCACATTTGGGACTGGGGACACATTACTTTTGGTGTACATTTCCGTTTTCACTGACCTTTAAAACTCAATTAAATAGAAAATCCAAAAACCTAAAATTACCATCATTAGTGGACGTCCATAATGACTTCCCTCCCGTCCACATGGTTGCAGACCCCCTTCCCTACCCCTCTTGAGGACGTCCTTTTTGAATGGCCCCAAGTGTAGGGCACATCTTAATAGAGATAGTAAACATAACATTTGCAGTAACCATGCATGAGGAGAAGTGACATTATTTAGTTACTATATATGCGTACTGGTCCTTATTCAATAAAATGATTTTATAATTGCGAGGGTTGCTCATATAATAAATAGTTGGCAGCATTGCCTCGTATGTCATTGCATGCATCGTGTGGACTGACACTGCAATGATTTATCATTTTAGGGCTATATTATGTAATTGCAATCCCTGAGGCTCGCTTAACTTTTCCGTAATGGTCATTTGCTAAACGCGTTTTAATGATGCCGTCTATACGTCGGACTAATACATATGCAGACGTAGGCTTAGCTTAATCTTCACTTTACAACTACGGTGGTCCCCGTCCGACTTATCCACAGACAACTTAGCCAGTAATTACGCTTAATAATATGCCACGTGATAGATTTGATTAAGGCATGCCTTGCTTTAGACTGTTCTTAAGCTAGAAAAAATTGGACTCCCAACTTAATAGGTTAAATCCCCCAGCAGTGTTTTTGCTGGAAATCAATGGCGCCCAGCCTTCCTTCCTGCACATGTCATTTAGTAAATAAGTGCCCATAAGCAGTCCGAAATAAATAGCCTGTCCGCCCTCAAATTGGAGATGCGTCCATCAGCCAAATTCTAAATCTACCCTAACTAGGTATAGGTCAATCATACATGTACATTTTAATGTTGTTTTTTTATTTTGAAGGTGTACACCCTATTATATGTATTTATCAGTGGATTTGTCCTATCTGAAAAATGCTGGGTCAAAGTTCATAGCCTCTATTTAGATATATAGTTAAAAAGGTAATGGGGATAAAATGTCGATTAAGATATATGCGATATCCCTAACATATAATCTGTTACGACTGTTTAATGATAGCTGTATTTGAAAATCTGGCTTATTAGAGTTTGAGCCATGCAACGTTAACGAAACGATAATGATAACGACAACGAGAAACAGCGCTGGCGGTCCGGAATCTCAAGGACTAACGTTATCGTTTCGTTAACGTTGGATGGCTCAAACTCTCATTTTTAACATGGATACATCGATATTATTGGTCAGTATAGTTTTATAAACTCGTATCTTGAGTTAAAGTTTGACATGTGTGTCTTGTGTTGAAAGCTTCAAAAGGTAAAAAGATATTGGGATAAATAAACTAATATAACGACTAACAAATAGGCAATTAAGCATAATTGTATATTATTCACTTTACTTTAAATCCACTGTGCACTTGTACACCTGTGGAAATGAATACAACGAGTTGTTTATAATGGTCATTAAAACCATACTTGTGCACGCACGCACTTACCCTTCCATTTATTAATAGTTTAAAAGTATAATTATGAAATTGCCTTTAGGTGCTATTCTAGACTTAATTTTGTCACGCAATTTTGAGTGTTCGGGCCACACCTGTACATTTTATGAGCAGCATTCAAACATTTTTAGAACTGGCTTTTGGACTTTAAAAAAACCCGAAAAAACGCTAAAGCTTAATTAGTAAATTAATTAGCTTTAGTTTTGTTTTTTTATTAGGATTTTGATTGGCAACAATTAATTTGGGCCACATGCCTAGATAGTTTAGTGCCTTGGTACAGGGTGTCCTATAAATCAATTTGACCGAATTTATACCCCCCATTTACACCAAGAAATGAACGACTTCAGTAATAATTGGTCCTTAAGATTTTGCCATAATGTATCTAAACTTTTCCATTAAAAAGCGCCACCATATGGATGATTTCGTGGGGGGGAGGGGGGAGGAAATCACCTATTCTGTCTCGTAGTTTCAAGGGGCCCGACTTGCGTGCAGCAACTTAAAAATTTGCAGCATCATTGAACTAATTAGGACCCCTTTGACCTGAGCGTTTTCCCTTTGTTGAAACGGATGATCTGCCACTTTTTTATGCTTTAAAATGGACACTGCCATGACTAGTAACAACACAGCCGCTTGACCATGTGTACCACAACAGAAAATCATTACGGCCCTATAGCTCGAGAGCGGATGTAATCGTTGTAGTGTTGGGAAACCAAAAACAATGATCTTTTGCTCAAAGACTGTAACCACCTGTTACTTTGTGCCTTAATGGGGAAAGTACTATTTCAGTCTGACAACACTGGAACTGGTGAAAAACTTTAGACAGTTTTGGCATGCCACACGTTTTTATACTTACCTTAACTTTAATGGCGGGAAGGGAAGAACCACGCATGCGCACCCATTACGTTCAGTTAGTTCATTGGGGGCTCCTCCCGTCCCGCCATTAAAGTTAAGGTAAGTATAAAGACGTTGGCATGCTCAAACTGTTTAATATCTAACATTCAACTTCAGCCTGTAGCATTGGTTTATCGATCCATTTGCAACACTTACATCAGGGGCATTTGAACAGTTAAAAAACCCAGGTATTTTAATTAATTTACACTTTGGTAAAAAAGGAGACATCCGGAATTAATAGGAAATAAATCTGGAGATTGACATCATCCCTCTAGGGTGAAAACTCGCAAACGTGAATATCATTCCAACTCAATTTGCTGTACAGTTTACATTTTTTATCACTTGACAATTTCAAATACTGGATATACTTGTTTTTACTTTCCATTATCGAATGTCTGTCTCCTTTTTATCAATTATAAGATATTTTTTATCGGTGTTATTATTATGGCTAACACTCGTCTATTATTTCAATTAACGATGGAGGGTTTTGTCACCATTTATTCAAAGTGTTATTATAAATAACAGAAAAAATAAATGGGCATTCTTTTACTTTTGAGCTTAATCTATATTCGTGTTTGTGGAGGGAACCGAGAACTTTAATGATTCAAAGTGTGTTCTTACCTGGACTCTAGCCTCTGTCAAATCCACCCTCATTGCCAATTCCTCTCTGTAACGACACAAAATGTTATAAAGATTAATGTATCGATACTCTGCATTAGGACAACTATAAACAGCAAAGGAAAGGGTCCATCAAGGTGCACTTTTGGGTTGGTCTAAACACCTTTCAGAATGTAATATTTGAGCTTTTGCTCATGTTATGCGGGTATGCAATTATGCTGGCTCGTGTTTACTAGAGGCTGTTCATGGCATGATTTAAAATGACCTTAATGAACTTTTCATAATTGCATCCCAATTTTTAGTTAAAGCACTTTAAATGTGTTTTTTGTGTTTGTTTTTTTTAAAAGTTGGGGCTCTCCTTATCTTCGTAGCCCCCTCGCCAAAGCTGCAATTAATTTTAACAAGCAGCAGTATATTAAATGGCTTAAATGTATTTCTGAACTCGCGTAATTAAATTAAAGTTCCAACTGTCAGACTTAATGTTAGGTGAGGTGATGTGTGGCCTATAATTAAAATTAACATCAAAATTGCCACCCTGAATTAAATGACTGATGCGTGTGGATGTATCTCAGATTTTTTTTCATTATCGTCAGTTCGTCACCTGTTTGCAAATCTTTTGAGGAACTTCGAGTCTTCATACTTGGACAAGTACTTATCAATAATTTGTCATTGATTTCAACAAACACCACACATCTGTGAGAGTATGTACGTATGTTTTGCCTAGCCAAACGAAACAAAATTACCAAATATGCAGTTCAGACAACATTTACAAGAATGTTTAGAAACAATGGTGAGTAGATTAACAAGAGTTGGTCCAATGCTAGCTATGTGCAAATTCCCTATTCATAATTTATTCTGATATGTAGAAAACTTACTTTTTTGCTTTTGTGCTGCAATTATATTGTTAAAACTGAACGCTTGGAGCGGATTTTGGAATTGGGTTAATGTAAATATTGTCATTAAAACAATTTAGCAGAGACAAGTTGAGAAAACTACAATAAGACAAATACTGATTTATCAGTACGTATTTAATTATGTTCATTAGCGCATGCAAAGTATGCATTAAAAATGTATACTTTGAATACTTGTATAATGTATTTTCAATAGTAGCATTTCTCTGGGCAATATAGGTTCCCATTTTAAATAATGAGTTTATTTATTATATTGGCCAACTTATAAAAAATGTATTTGAAATGATCCATGCAGATAAATACAATTTTCAGCATAAACTAAGCTTTAGTTTACATTAAATTTCCTAGTTCCAATAGTGGCATGAATGTAGATGAATTAGAAAATCACAGAATGGCACCAGTCAAATGTAGTGAGCCATTCTAATATTTAACCCTGTATACAAAATCATTATTGTGGGAGCTGCATATTAGTATTATTGAATATTGAGCTCCCACAGTATATACAATTAATCGAATTGTACCATTTGTGACCGTGACATCACTATGCAATAGATTTGAACACCACATGCTAGGTGTCAGAGGTATATCTTATCCTGTTGTGACATAATGGCCCTATGGTCAATCATGTTACACTTAGAATGTGGCAAACTTAAACGAGTCTATTAACGCAATTTTATTTTGACACCAGTAACAGCTGATTTTGTACATGGTCCCATATTTATCAATACTCAACAGCGCACTAATTCATTCGGTATCCTTTTTTGTACTGGTTTCATGCACTTTTGAAAAGCCATTGACCATCGTACAACTTTGCATTCCTGAACATAAACTTAATTGTGCGCGATGAATTGAACAAAGTCAATTCCATTTTTTTTTAGCCTTCTCTCTTCTCCTTTTGCAGTATATTTTCACACTTTTTCATCACAATGCACTCTCGGCTAAGGTAGTTAATAGTGACTGACGTGTAAGGAAATTCCCTGATTCATTCACTGATTGGATTCACTTGACTAATGCTTTAGTAGCAACGACGCTTTTGTTAACTTTAGATTTCAGGGACACAATCGCGTATCAATGTGATTGACTTCTAAGAACTCGGGTTTTTTGTGTTCGCATTTTTCACGAATATATATTCAATATTTGATTAAAGTTTACCCCCTTTGTGCCTGTTTGCAATCGTTTGGAGAGCACTCGAGGCATTTGATGACATGGTTGCACTAGGCTATACGGTTATTTAATCGCTGACAAGGGACCTTTTAATCACTGATTTGATACACAGCCATGCATATCAGGGTTGTTTTTTTATAACGGTCAATACGATTAACCTACAGTTATATACCCGTTAACCAGAATGTATAGATAGTATTTTGTATTGGCAAGTTTTCATTCTCAAATAAGTTTTTTGTAAATTTTTTGTAATAGTCAATATAGTGTTTAGGAACCTATTAATCGACAGGAAGACTGATATTGGTACCACAGGTAATATGAATCACATTTTGTACCTCCACCCAAGTACGGTATTTAACTTCATTTTCAACATGTTCACATAGATGGCGCCAAAATGACTGCCTTCATATACTCTTTCCCAAGGCATGTACTAGTTTTATTATTAGATAATGGTACCATCCAGTTGTTAAATAGCGAAGGTATCACACAGGTGGCATTTCAATAAACCCATTGCTGCAAATGGAGCGAGCTATTTACACAAACTAATTAGTAGCAAATATGGAATAATAACAGAATGATTCCTACAATAACCTTATTTAGGTTACCTTCGCCCAGGTACGATTAGGGGATAAAATCCACGCATTACAGTGCAGTACATAAAGCAACATGTTGCCAACATCAATAAATTCTAAAAAAATCCAAAATACTAATACCAATTGCCAGGTGGGCTGAGTCTCACAATGCTTGTATTAAGCATACATCGATACATTATACCTTAATTGTATTGAACATATACAGTACAGTACGAATCGCGGTACCTTGGATTCAATCATGGGACAACGTTAATAAATTTGTGGTTGGGCAATGTTTCAGTCCCAATGTTTCAGTATCAATTTTGCAAATGCATTTCATTTATGAAAACAAAACTTTCATCAAGAATGGTTGATATTGCTACGAGTATTATAGTCGCAGTGCAATGACGACTCTAGAACAGGGCAGTTCAATTCAACTCAATACCTTATCTGCCAGCAAAGAAATACCGTTATAAGGAAAGGGGTAAAATCCATATATTACAGGCAGGTTATTATCACGCTAATGGGCTCTTAGGATATTTAGGATTGAGCGGGTTACGTGCTTGCCTCTCTATCCTATAAGATGTGGGGTTCGCTTCCCGGTAGAGGTCGGTCGGAATTTTTACGGATGGGATAAATTCCCTAAGTGGTGGCTCTTTTGGATGAGTTTAAACCGAGGTCCCGTGTAGATTGCTGACCCCGCGAGAGGGGTTGCAAGTTCCCCCCCCCTCCCCCCTCGTACAGAATTTTCAGGTAGGTGATGAAGGCTCATTACCCTGGGGTTGGTGTTTAGCCCTTAGTGTTACAGAAATAGGCCAACGTTAAAAATCAACAAACAAACAATGAGTTCTTAGGACAAACCCGGGGCGTTAATTTACCAACCCTCTCTTGAACGTTCATTTTGGAATGAAGACCAAATGTATGGGTTCTTACCTGGTGAACACGTCCGGATAATGGGTTCTCGCGAAGGCCTTCTCCAGTTCCTCCAGCTGATAACTGGTGAACGTGGTGCGGTAGCGCCTCTGCTTCCTCTTCGGAGTGAATTCCTCCATCTCCCCATCCACGTGATTGGAACCACCGTGGTGGTGATGGTGGTGACCACCCTCCCCTCCCTGCCCTTTGTCCGATTTCGTGTCCATGTCATCTTCGTCGTCCTCCACGTTCAGGGGAGACGACGGGTCCTTGTCCTCGTCCTCCGCCTCCTCCTGCAGGGACTCCTTCCTCTGTAGCATCCTGTGGTCAGCGTTCAGGATCATGGTTCGTGCGCCCCCGGGAGGAGAGTCTGGAGACCAGGACACGGATCGATGGCTGCTGAGGGGGGATGCGTTGTCACCTTCCAGCGCATGCGTCGCGCTGCGCTCCGACACTCCCATGCCCTTTGAACCCGTCGAGAAGGCGACTGCTGAGAGCCCCGCTTCGGGAGAGACGGTGGCGCCCTCAGGCGGATGGCACACGCCAAGGGTCCGGTTTAGGAAGTGAAGGGAGAGTTCGTTCTGAAGCCGAAGATGCTCTGGAACCGTTCCCGTGCAGTTGGAAACCGGCAGTTGCGGGGGGAGCCTTGGGTTCTCCGAACTGTCGCCACACCTAATTTCTGGGCGTTTCGTAGTTTCTACAAATACACAGAAAAAGGTCTCTAATTTAGTGTCTTTGACTTGATTAAAAGGTAACACACCGCGAAACGGGGAGAAAAGAAAAAAAACCACCGTGGGTCTTTTGTCCTAAAGCATGGTCCGAGAGGGTGGTCAACCCCCTGGTGAGAGGCAAACACATGGCTCAGAATAGCAACGCACCTAACCATTGTTTAGTGACCAAAAATCGTTAAAAATCCCCTAAAACAAGCTTGTACCGCCATTAAGGGTTAGCGATTTTAGCTAATTTCGTTAATTTAGGCTGCACCCCGAGACCCCCCATGCCTGTTCCTAAGAATGGTGGAGGAATGTACTTTCGATGAAAACATATTTTTAAAATATTGGCACAAAATTAGAAGAACTCAATTTTTTACTCGAGTTCTAGTGAATTTTGTTTGAAAAATTTGTTATGAATCATGTTATGATTTTGGAGAAATTAATATTCGAAGATATGCCGTTATTTTGAATAAATGTACTGATTGTTCATGCACGAGTTATAGAACCCAAATAATGACAATGATGTCCTAGGAATGGCTTAAGTACCCCCAGTTTAAATAAAAATAGATGTATGGAACTGTGCGCTTCACAGTTCCAGCAGTGTGGAGTTTGACTTGTGCTCATGCGCACATAGGAAGCTGCATGTATATTACATGCATGACACCTTACGTAAGACTTAAGTGGCATTAATTCAATTTTATGTATGCGTGTAGTGAGACTTGCAAATTTCTTAATTTAAGACAGAATTATTGACGTTAAATTAAAGAAATTTGAACATATAAGACTGAAAGCATGGTTCTGAATTGCAGTATAAGCTTGAAATAGGCCTAAATATTCTGTTACGCAATATATACGTCTATTGCTGTTTGCAGAACAGAATATGGAGAGTGGAGTGAGTGCAAATTGAATTATTTTCAAAACAGTTTTGTACAAAATTGAGATACGAGTTATATATAGTGGACAGCTAATTACAAGTTCTCAAAATTTAAGTGTGATGATAGACTATAAACTGTAAGCGGTGGAAAAATGACATTCCATAATAATATAAAACTCAATTAACCAACATGTTGAAGAGTCTGTGAAATATCGACAAATAATGTGTATAAATTGCTGATGAAAGTTATGTCATGCTATTTATTAAATCATGATTAATTCAATAGTATAGACCTCGCCTCGTTAATTGTTCTAATTTAAATAGTATAAATATCCATTTTCGTTCATGGTTTTAAGGTTGGTCGACTATCAAATTTAACATTATTATACATATTCGGTGCAACCGACATGTTCATAATAACGAAATGTTTTATGTAGACATTCAATAATATATATATAGGTTCATATTTTATTATGTTTGCGTTGAAACAACTGCCATGCATGCATATATTACGACCAGTCAGTTAGCTTTTAAATCTTAGATTTCGAGAATATTTTTTGGTGTATTTCAGTTTAAAAATGTTGAATGAATTGGGACAAACTGAGTGATCATATGTATGTATACATGCATACAGATCCACACATGCATCGTTAAAAAACACGATCTACGCAGTATGGAAAAATGTATGGAAACATAAGGTGCAGTTTTTGTTGCATTAATTTATAAAGTTTGGTTAAAGATGGTTTAATATAGGATACGAACCTAATCGTTTTTCCCTTGTCAGTCGCTCCTCCTAATGCTTAAGCTATAGCACTGTCCGTTTGTCAATACTTAAAATTTCCCAGTGGATATTTCACAATGTCCCACCACAGTGTCCATGCATGCATGCATGCATTCTAGTCAATTGTAGAGAAATACGTAATGTCAAATGCCACAGCGTTTGATGCTTTTGTTGGTAACCAGAGGGCAGCAAACTACTGCTTCTACCGTCCGTCTAACGTCCACCTCTAGAGTGAAAAGCACCACTGTCCGTGCAGGTAACTTGCTCACCTTGTCTGACAACTTGTTGCAACTCCTCTATCTCCCGCGTAGATACCCACCTCCATGGACTAAACGTGAGCGTCATTGCACATGCTGACACACCATTGGACGATGCTGCTTTTATACACGTTTTCATTCATATCAAGGCGAGGGCGGATATCATTTTCTCTGCCATGTACTGATTTAAGTTGATTCACAATATAGCATCTATACGTGAAAGTAAAATGATTGGAATGCAGTGGTGGCTCGCGTATAGGCACTGTGGAACTGCAGCACCCCCTATTTCCACTTCATATTACAGATAAAATTTAATGTATTGACTCAATGAGTCCATTTTTTTCCTTTAATTATGTCTAAACTTGTACTATATATAACTAGAAGCCATCCCCCACTGGGGGACCCCCAGTTTATATACAAATATTTGTATGGAACTGTGCGCTTCACAGTTCCAGCAGCGTGGAGTTTGACTTGTGCTCATGAGCACATAGGAGGCTGCGAGGGAGAGAGAGGACTGTCGCTCACACAGTGTCGACCGTTTGACTGTTTTGCGCATGCGCACAAATTTTCAGGAGCAGCACCCCCACTAATTTTGGATACGAGTCGCCACTGTTGGAATGTATACTGTTGACGTGGATCTTGATGAAATTTACTTCATAATAGACACAAGGATGTATATGTAATCATAATTTGGGAGGGGGAGGGGGGAATAGGGTCCATAATCTAGGGGTGGGCTGTTTTGGCCATATGAGAATTGGCCCAGACTACGTTGTTTTCTTGAAAATCCCACTTTTAATGCAGACAAATTGAGTCCTACATTAAAAATTTCACTTCTGCCTTAGAAAAATCACACTTCTAATGTACGACCATTGAGTTGACAATAGAGTTTGAGCCAGCCAACGTTAATGAAACGATAACGAGAAACAGCGCTGGAGGCCTGGAATGACATTGAAATGCCATGCTTCAGATAGGGTAGTCCTTGACATTCCGGGCCGCCAGCGCTGTTTCTCGTTATAGTTATCGTTTCGTTAACGTTGGCTGGCTCAAACTCTCTATTAGGGAAAATATTCTCTTCATATTTGCATTGTGGGCTGGAATGGAAAATACGTATTCACATAGCTTTATTAGACATGACTTCTGATCAATATGATTTGTATCTGCAAAAGACTTCAGTCATTTCTCTTCCATACTCAATTTCATAGTTGCTTCAGTTTTGGTTGGTATTATTTTTCTCTAAATAATTTTTTAGACATAGTACATACTAGTTGAATAGAATCTCGGTGTTGCCAATATCGAAGTTTCTTACTTGTAAATATGCAATAGTACGTTCTATTTCGAAAAAACGGGACCAATAATTAATACGGGATTGAGTAGTGCAATACGGTGACAATCCCGTATATACGAGACGTATGGCAACCCTATAATGAGACTCCATTCAATGATGATACACTTGTGATTTTGTTAAATAGGACTGATGATAATAAAACTTATTTTCTAATATTTATAAATGGAAATAATCCAGAAATATGAATACAAATTATTCAAACGTTATTTTCTATAGTCATATGCATGCGGGTATATTACAAAAATTGTGTATTGTATAAAATTACTTGAATTGTCGCTAATTCTCACGGTTAATTCTCATAAACTTAACTGGAAAAATTCCAGTCGTTAACAGTCGATACCGATTATGTATTTTTTGTAATACAAGTGTATTTCAAAGAATATAATAGACAGTTGTGGTTCTAAATTTACTATACTATCCTGGATCACTTAAGATCTGGCCCGCATTAGATTTCAAAAGTTTCCTAAAATGTATTGAACCATTACAAAAGTTACATAACCTTTAGTTATTAGCCAAATCAATATTACGAGCCATGATTTAACGACACAATAGTGCAAACTGTCTGAGGATTTCTACAAAGTGCATGACGCATTTTAAGATAATGCGAGAAAACGTGATGTTTCACTCTCACCAGATTTATAACTGCACGTTTTGAATTATATATATCGTTAACTCTGGTTGCTTTCTATACTTATAAATCCTAACTCCCTAATAAGCATTGACAATTAGCGATAACTGAATTCCATCATCCTTCTTAAAGGAAAAGCAATCGATAAGAAGTTGTAAAGAACAGATTACATCAGTACATCTTTATTTAAGTGGGTTTCTGCAGTAATTATATTTACACCACTTTTTTTTTTCTTCTTATACTTATATAAGGACCTTGATATATGTGTAGGAAGTTGAAGATACTTTTAATATATATATAACTGTCGCTATTGTTGTTTTAAAAAAATATTTATAATGCCTTTTTTAACGTATACAACTCATTAGCCAACTCTGCTACTAATTGCGAACCAATTTCAGCGTTGCTTATCGATAATTTTACGACTGGCATTCACATATTTTACGATATATTTTTTTTTGCCTTTAATTGCGTTTGTTTTAGCCCTTGACAATGAATGGTGCTGTTATAAGAACGACTTGTTTTCGCCACATTTGAGCGTTTGTTTTTAATCAGAAAAACACATCTTCGAAGCAGCCTAATTATTTGCCACTGAATACGGAGATCGTTATTTCAACTCAATTAAGAAAACATTGTTTGTTGTTTGAATTGGGTTTCTCCTGACGCCTCGCCTTGGAATTTTTTCCAAATTTTGGCCACTGCAATTACTCGACAATCAAAAAGTTCTCACGCGATAATCATTGCTTATATAAAACTATATATTGTCATTGACTCTTGCTTCCACCTGAATGTAGTAAAGAAGTGGCTTTAATGGATGGGTCGGTCAGCAGTTAAGATTAAATTATTTAATGGCCGATGAGCAATTCAATTATTTCTTGGCAATTTGTTCAGTTAGTTTAATTACTCAATAATTTCAACATTAATCTCTTCATGAGGATGTCTATAGGTTTATTTTATCCAGTTGGATAAACTCTTAGCAAAGTTATCTACCCACTAAAGTTGTTAAAGGCATTGCATAATTTGAAGAAATAATGTGAGCTATACACGATTTATGCTGAAGTATCGACAGTTTGAGCATGCCAACGTCTTTATACTTGCCTTAACTTTATTGACGGGACGGGAGGAGCCACGTATGAAACTACTCAGTAAATTAACCGAACGTAATGGGGACGCATGCCTGGTTCTTCCCTTCCTGCCATTAAAGTTAAGGTAAGTATAAAGACGTTGGCATGCTCAAACTGTCTTTTGTTACCGTGCAACACGCAAACATCAAACATACAAACACTCAAACCCAAACTTAAACAATGAATCCGGCAACATGTTGATGAATGCAAAGGTGAATCCACCAAAAGTTGGATTCAATGTATCCAGTGCTATTTGAGCCGACGGTTGAGCATGCGCAGTAAAGTAGCAACATTTTCTCCTTTCATCCAGACCGCTTCCCGAGCGATCGACGAAATGTTGCCGAAACCATGGTTCTAGTAACAGCAAAATGTAATAAGTTTGCTCAAACATCACTGTAGGCAAACTTTTCTTCTAATTTGTTTCAGCAAACCATGTTGTCTCATGGTGCAAATTAATCAGTTTTAATAAATTAGTATATTAATTTATTAATTTTCTTTGCAATAATCATAACAGCTAGCTAGACTTATCATAACAGAAAACATTATCGATTTTTGATTTTGTCGATTATAGTTTAAATATTTAACATGGTGAAATAAACAGAACTATTTTGAACAACATTGCTGTTTTTCTAGTTGATGAACAGAATGATGGGATATTCATGGACCGAAGGCAATGTACATTTTAAAACTGTTTACAGTACATATTTGATAGTACTGTATTTGTATGAGTTTTTACAACTTAGTTGATTATATAGTGTGTAAGAATTTTTTTTTGAAAATTGATTTCAAACTTAGGTTTTTTCCACAATTCTGTATATAAAACATGTATGGTGATGCTTATCTGGTATTAAAGCTTCCTAATGAAAAAACTGAGATAAAGGTAATTGCTAAAACCCACAAGGTAAAAATGACATGTACAGATGCGAGTGATGAAACAATTGAAAATATAATGACTGGTCAATTTTGCGCATGGCATGAGCCGACTGCATTACGTTGTCCATCCTTCTCCGAGTCTTGACCAAATAGTCAAAAATGCAACCAATATTGAAGACAGTTGCCTCGCCCATTTCCCCCCTCGTTTTTATGGGATAATTCGGGTCCAAGTGTACCAATTTTCGGTAATTTTTGTTGGTTGTGTAAATATTCAGCTACAGGCAGGTATCGGATTTCCGGTCATCAAAAGGCCATCCTACGGGTGGCCTCTTAAATCATTTAGGGCCACCTATGCACTGGTGAACACTTGCTGGACTGCGCTCTGTAATTTGCAATAGCCATGTGTGCTTAGGGGCCTTCTGCCCTAGACTGCCTAGAGTTGTATATGTATACAAAATCAACAGGTCAATTAATATATAGCTACCAAGACCTCCGAACTATAAAAGTTCTACACCAGTTAATTTTACTTGTTTATATCGTGTATGTTCAGAATCGGGTCAGCAAAATGTTTCTAAAACTACTTTTACACAAACATGGAAACACTACAAAAGCTATTATCTGACTCGGTTTTCCTTAATTTTGAAGTGCAGTAGATTAGTAGTTTGGTTTGCAATTGTAGAGTATATATGGCTACAGGCTTTGTGTGGCATTGCATTCTGGCTTGTATATCTTGAACAACCGCCAAAAACTCGTAACTCAAAAATAAAAGTGGATAAATTGAATTACATACGTGTGAAGGGTAAACAACGCGTGGCCCCTGCACGTCTGTAGTGCACCTATAATTAACCGTAATTACTAGGTTGGTGAACAACAACGAGCAAATAAGTCGTAAAATACCAAATCTGACCTTTCTTGGTAAGATCTTGAAGTTAGTGCATATATGCATACCTCATCGCATGTGTTTTTATTAAAACATGGGCTTTTAATGCATGCATGTGTTATTTGAAGTTAGGCATAAGATGTGCATATGTACATTTCAATTAAAAACATTAAAATTATCATTATTTTTTCTTTGGCGAATTCATAATAGAAAACAAGATGTTCTACACGTAGCTAAGATAAAACATGTCTCAAAATTTGTTAAACATGCTGTACAAGTGTGTGACTCCATTATACAGAACGTATAAGACATACAAGTCTTGTATAATGAGTTATTAAGATTGCTGTACTATAATAGACAGTTTTCGCATGCCAACGTCTTTATACTTACCTTAAGTTTAATGGCGGGACGGGAAGAACCACGCATGCGCACCCATTACTTTCAGTTAGTTCATTGGGTAGTTCAATGCGTGGCTCCTCTCTTCCCGCCATTAAAGTTAAGGTAAGTATAAAGACGTTGGCATGCGAAAACTGTCGTAAGTCGATAAGCGAATCCTGTTTCTGTTATGAATTTAGTTCAAATCTTCTTTGCCGAATTCATAATAGAAAACTACATGTTCCAAACATAGCTAAGATCAAACACGTGTTTGTAACACAAAAACGTTTGCTAAACATGTTATGTAACTCCATTATGTCAGAACGTATAAGACAAATCTTGTACTATAACAAATGAGTTATTGATATTGTTGTAATATAATTTAAGCGAATCCTGTTACTGTTATGAATTTAGCTCAGATGCAAATTTGTTCGTAATAGTTGGAAGATATGTTAGAAGCGTATGCTATATTAATATGCAAGGATGTTCCTACATCCCAATTTCCTGAACTATTAACAATTGGATTAGAAATTTAAATACTATAATCCTATTAATGTCATTTTGTGTTCATTGTGCCGAAATAACAAGGATGACAAATAAGGTGGTGTGTTCCTATATTGGTATTGGGGCGTCTATAGATTATCCCACTATCAGTCATTAACAGAAGGGAAATTCATAACAGTTCTTCGGGAGCTTGATATACGTATAAGTCGTCTTTTGTTTTCGTAATTTATTTTATCTCATGTGTATGTCCTAATTCTATAGCGTGTATAGGCCGAAATACTCAGGTGACATTGGCTACGATCACATTATTCCTTTATACAAAACCAATATAGCCAGCATTTTTAATTCTTATCATTGGCATCCATGCAAATTAATGTAACAATGGACGCCTCTGATATACTATGTATAGTGTCTTGAAATTTGAAATATCGTGTGGCTACAAACACACTATATATATAAAAAATTAAATTAATCAGCCATGTTGAGTGTATACAGTACACTCAACCTGTATTTTCCCCCATAAAGAATGATTAGTTTACATAGGCATTCATAGAATTTATATCAAATTTTAAATTAACGTATGTGTCCTACATGTAGAATTTTTTAAATTGTGTATTTTTGAAATTCAAGTTATCGTTACATATTATTAGGGAGATTAAGCCAGCCAACGTCTTTATACTGATCTTTACTGTAATGGCGGGAAAGGAGGAGCATTGCCTTAAACTACCCAATGAACTAACTGAACGTCATGAGTGCGCATGCGTGGTTCTTCCCTTCCCGCCATTACAGTTAAGGTCA
>JAUJYV010001622.1:0-16488 GCA_033995625.1 Ophyiulus pilosus
CAGATTTGTTAAGGGCAGTTATCAACATTCTGCGAGTGTGACAGAAATGCTCCACTCTCTAAATTGGGACACGTTGATGTCCAGACGCGAATAGTTATATATGGGATTATTCAAACGTTTTAATCTTTCTCCAAATTCACATCTTGTTTCCCATATATTAACACCTAACAACCACTCTAGGAGTAGACAGTAATCAATCCAATATCCTTTGACCGAGCTTCGTGCCAAGACGGATGCTTACTATTGGTGATTCTTTTTGCATGCGATTAGACGATGGAATAGCCTGCCTGGTGATTCTCCTGATTTAATAAAAATTCAATCTAACAATGATGTCCAAGTCGCTACTGACGTAGGAGCATTCTCCTGAACTTGGGTACGACCCCCCTACCATTTGGCATTTATTTGCTAACTGTAGGGTTCTGAGTTGAATTTAATTTAATTGAATTGAATTGAAAAAGTTAGATGTTCGATTTCTCGCCTATCTTTCCTATGAAAGTTTGAAATTTCAAAATATAACATTTAATGGCACCATCCCTTGGTATCGAAGTTTTCCTGTTCAAATTATATACACCAGGCACGCTTCAATCGATCGGACTCAATTCCCAGAACTCGCTAGGACAAGCATATGCATTCTTTATGCTCGATTCTCAATTCAACACCTGTTGCTATTGAATATCTTGTGGGAGTATTATGCAAGTTTTTTGTTCACCCATGTGCATCTGGTGGCCCTCATGGGATATGACAATGGTAGAACTAGTGCAAATTGGATGCGTTTTGCTTCGCTTTCATGTCTATATTAGGTGGTTTTTTTTGTTAGTACATGTTTGCGTACCACGTTGACAAAAACTGCACTTTACATTTGTTCTGCATTTGTTCGTCTCTTTGGCACAGACTGATGTCCAGTCCACGTGTGTAAGTCCATGTCCGTCTAAAAGCTTGCACCGCAGTGTCCATGAACATGTCTCCCGACGTCACAAAAGGCTCCTCCAGTAAGTGTTGAACATTTTTGAAGGCAAAAGTGAGAAAATTGAAACTTTGTGTCTTGCTGCAAATTTTTTTTTTTTTTTTGTAGTTTTAGTTTCTCCTAAATTACCTTTTTATTTCACAACATCCAAATAGCCCCACTTTATACAGCGATAGAAAACCTTTTTATGACCCAATCACTTAGATTATCTTGTGCTTCACATAGTGTTTAATTCTTCTTAACATTGTTAGAAAGGACATTTAAGTTCCCAAAATCACATTTTACATGAAATTCATTTTGTTAAAAATTAAAAATGTACTTTCATATATTTCAGACCTCCAAAAAATATATTTATATCTAAGTAGTCATGAATATTATACTCACCTTTAATTAATTAACTTAATTTAAGTTATGGGAAATACGTATTTTGAATAGTCTGAAATAATACGGAAATGCCAAAGTTTGTTCATGAAGCATTTTCACGTGCAGTATAATTATTTTTGATGTCCTGAAGTTAACGACATGTGATTTCAGTAGGCACATTTTTTTTTTCAGACCTCCTAAACATATTGAAATGGGTGAGTTTGGTGACGCTTACTTTTCAAAATGCCGTCCTGAGCTTGAGCATGCGATATGCACGCACCCAACCAGGGGAACTGTTCCTGTCGTCTACTGCCGTCGTCATGTCCGAAGTCGTGAAACTGATCGCCTGCCTTATAATCATCGCCGTTCAGGAAAAAAGCCTTATTAGGGGACTCAATTTGGTTCATGCCCAAGTGTTCAAGCAACCGGTTGACACCTTAAAGGTGCCAGAAAAATTACGTCGTCTTGCTAACCGGCCAAGTTTATTTCGTACAAAATAGCAACTCGATTTTCTTGTTACCTTTCCAGGTGTGCGTGCCTTCCTTAATATACACCCTGCAAAACAATCTAATATTCGTAGCTGCATCTAACTTGGATGCAGCCACCTACCAGGTAAATTCCCTTTTTTTTTTTTTTTTTTTTGGTTCACCCTGAACCAAACAATGAATAAAGCACGAACTTTTAATCTTAGATTCAAAGCATATTTCTGATAGAAAATTGTGTACTTTCACATTTTTCACACTTTTACATTTGTAAAACACAAGAGAATTCCCCCATTTTTGTGCTAGGAACACATGTTTTTATGTTAAATCGCAATGATTGTGGGAAAAGATCAAAATGTCATGCCGATGCCATTTTCCTTTAATAAATCCAACCTTTGGATTAACAAATGGGTTAAAAGCCGATACTATAAAGTAGTAGACGCGGGCATGACATATCCGAATCTTACAAGTCTTCCTAGAAGACCCATTACAGCTTGATCTTCAACTTATTTCAGGTCACATACCAGCTCAAGATCTTAACCACTGCTATCATGTCAGTGTTTATGCTGAAGAAGGTACTGGGGGTACTCCACTGGGTGGCCTTGTTGATCCTGCTGGCCGGTGTGTCGCTGGTGCAGCTGACGACCTCAGCTAGCACGTCCGGCTCCACGGGGGGACACGAACAGAACCAGCTACTAGGTCTGGTGGCGGTGATCATCTCGTGCTGCATGTCCGGATTTGCTGGCGTCTACTTCGAGAAGATTCTCAAAGGCAGTGACGTGTCCGTGTGGATGCGGAATGTGCAACTAAGCCTGCTAGGAATCCCTTTCGCCCTGTGCACCACGTTCATCGGAGATGGAGCCAAGGTGCGCGAGAACGGATTCTTCTTTGGCTACACAGGGGCCGTGTGGTTCGTCATTCTTATGTATGCCTTAGGCGGTCTCATCGTGGCCGTGGTGGTCAAGTACGCGGACAACATCTTAAAGGGCTTTGCCACCTCGTTGGCAATCGTCGTGGCATGCATAGCATCAGTGTACATGTTCGACTTTTATGTCACCTACCAGTTCATGGGTGGTACAGCGCTGGTCATCTTCTCAGTCCTAATGTACGGCCGCCAGGAGACCGCAGCATCTGGTAACCAGAAACAAACCAGTGTGCCGGCAACCAAAACTGGCCTCACGAGGGTATGACCCAGGGCTCCATTTGGGTGCAGTATGACTTTCCGCTGGCGCAAGTGCAGTGCCGGAGGTTCCGGTATCGAAAATTGAATCAAAAGCGACTGGTGGAATAGTGCTTGGGGATTGAGCTGGGTGTCTTAGCGGTGTCGATTTGTGTGTGGCATTTTGGGTGTGTGGGTTTGAACACTAATTTTTGCGGTTTTCCAACAGTCATCGACAACAATCATGCTCTCCTTCCTCTCTTCCAGTTCTTACTGTTACTTCTTAATCCTTACCCGACGTACAAATGGCCGATCTGTTTGTTGACTTTTTTAACGAGTTCCGTGACTCCGTCAAGCAAGCTGTGCTCAAATACGTTGTGGGGCACTTGCGTTAAAACTTGGAGAAGTTCAGTTGCAATTAACTTCTCAAGTTTCTTAATCATACCATGCATTCTTTTGAGTTTTAAATGACCGATCTGCATGACCGCTCATAAGATAGTTAAATTTGGCTCACTGGTCAGCACTCTTCTAGAGCTGAGAATCCATTGGCAATGGGCATGACTATTTTTGACTATGCGACTCCATTCCTCTTGTCGCCTTATGGCGGCATTGTTATACCTATCGATACAATTATTTATGTGAAATCTTCTATTGGCTTCTCATTAGAATTGGTGCAAAAGTCTTAAAATAAGCAAAAAAACTTACTTTAGCTGCAAAAATTTAAGTAGGCATAAAGATAAATTAATATCCCCTGCTCAAATTTCAGCGAAAATGAAATATCCCTACTAGATCTTAAAAAAGTTAACAATAAACTTGTAAAATCATTCCATTTTTGAAAGCTTCCAATTGTTTTGTTTTTTAGTCATCCCGCTTAGCAGCAGATATCGTTTAGTTTATCGTTTACATAAGCGGTCTTTAAACTTTTAATCCTGTCGAAACCCTACGCTTCCAATGTTATTTTTTTGGAAAACCAGTAAAACGTTTTAAAATACAAATTTAGATATGCATGTATTTTCTTTGTTTATAATTTTTAATTAATGTAGTAATATAATTTGTCCCGTAAATTATAAACGAAAATTGCATTGAATAATGCTGCTGTATATAACACATTCAAATTAAGTACTGATATGTACTGCAGTACGAACTTTTTGGCTCAGTGCTACTCACTGTTTAAAATACTGTGTATCGAGTTACTTATCTCTACAGTAAAGTATGGATATTTAAATATTTACAAATTATATGCAAGTTTTGAATAACAAAAAAGTTTAAAAGTTTTTTATCACCCTTTTATAAAATTTTATAAAATTGTATAAAATATTAAGAATATGGTGGATTTGTGTTGCGAAGTATTATTCATTGCAATTGTACATCAAGTAAAATAACCCCAAAACAGTTAACGGAATACAGTTTCACAAGTCTCATAACTTACGAGTGGCCTTGGAAATCTGTGTTAGTTGCCACATTTCATGTTTTTTTGTTTGTTTTTTTGGAGATCCATTGTGGATGCAATTCACATAGATTTCAAGTGTATGCATAGAAGACTTAAATGACTTAGATGACTTGAATCCAATAGCAACTACTAGGTTAGAGAGTGGACTATGCAATCTTTTGGGTTTAGAAAACTGTAGCTGCACAATACTATGTGAGAGCGATTGCATGGTTAGGTTACTACGAATCATGTAACGTTTAGTTACACTTACCTAAATCTGTTAGGAAATATTTGTTACACTAATGATGATGGGCGATGTTTTTATTTTTAATTACCGGAATATACAGTCGATTCCGCTTTATCTGGACACTGGTTAATCTGGGCAGCCATTTATTAGGGCCAAATTGTCAAGAACAAAATCCGGACAGTAATGTTTTTGAACTTCGCATATTCTGGGCAGCCGCCTAATCGGGACAAAACGCCTCCGCCGGATGTGTCCAGATTAAGCGGAATCGACTGTATATACAATAAAATTATAAGGGCGCGTTTTAATCGTAATTCAAGCAGGAAAGCCATCGTTAAAATGTTACCCGAACCTGTTATTATTCATGTTTACTAACTGTTTTAGGGAATTGTGTGGGCAAAACATGGTTGAGGTTTATATATGTAACCTTTATATGTTATATTATTCGTGTGCGAGGAATTGTCCGCATGTGTGCCAAGCTAGATAGTGCCAATAATTGGACTATGGACCCTGTATTTTATCCTTCTGAATATTGTATAACGAGTTGTTGTTCAAATACAAGATTCATGAAATTTTTTACTATTTAACAAAATACAAATCTTGATTGTTTACCCTTCTGAATTCCATCTGATTTGCACCAAATCTTGAAACCCCAATTAAAATGATTTGGGAATCTGAATCAACTTTTAGCAAGTTTCGGACATGTTCATCTCGATTTTCTGTGAGGTCCAATTCTGGCTCTGAGGTTTCTTTTTCTCGTTTTCCATCTTAATCTTAAGGCATTCTTGGCATTATCCAGGAATATTTGTCACGGTCAATGAATCCGTCCGATTCCTGCAATGTCTCCTCGAATCCTGATTTCTGGTGCACGTATTGAGTTGCAGTTTGACAAGCTTTGAAAATATTTAAAGAATAAATAAACGTGGTCTGAAAGATTCGGAGTTTGTCCAAGATGGGACAAAGGATTTCACGAGATTTTGTGATTGGGAAAGGAATTGTTCCTCGATGCAGTCTCTTTCGGAGACGACGCTCCTCGCACACGGACACGCAGGCTCCGGCAATATTTATTTTATTTATTTTTGTGGTTATGGCGACTTGTTAATTCCGGATGTCGCCACTCTGGGATTGTTCTGGTACAGAGGATCATTATTTCTTTTAATGTTTGCTGTCCGTTTATGTTGTATCAAGCATTGTTGAATTGAGGGGAAAAGATTGTAACGCGTTTGAACACGTGATCAATAAACCTCGTTTTAGAGGTTCCCACGAGTAATCGAATACTTATTTCGGCCTGCTGCCGGGCCATGTGCGACTCGAAAGCAGGGGTTTGTACGAGTGGCCTAACAATTTGGTGAATTTTGATACTCATGCACGCTATGCATTTGTTGTATGATATCTGGGGTAATTATGTTTGATTTTTTTTGTGATTTTTCTTAATTGGCGAAGTAAAGCAGGGTCATTTCTTCGTTGCAGATTGCCTACCCTGGTGGTGGACATGGGCTGTTCCCAAATTGAGATTGATCTGAATTGGACAGCTTTCTCAAGCACTCGGTGCTCATCTTAGAGCGCGACAGGGGCAGCAGTTATTCTGTGGCAGCCATGCCCAAAGACGAAGTAGCTGTCCAAAATGTGGATGCTCCGCCACGGGCAATGTGGGGCAACAAGATCGAGTTCCTACTGTCGTGCATCGGGCTGGCGGTCGGGCTCGGCAACATCTGGAGGTTCCCGTACCTGTGCTACAAGAACGGTGGAGGTGAGTCGCACACAAAGGAGGCTAGAAAAACTAGGCTTCTGGAGGTTTTTTGACCTTGTTAAGCTTGTTATAAATCTTGTTTACCTGTTATGGTAAAATTTTCAACAACAACAAATTGATTTGTCTTTCTGAAGGTCTGCGAATTTAAATTCGATCAGAGGCTACTAAAAATTTAAAAAATGAATAGTTTTCAATGATACAAATTAAATTTGTATGTAATTTTTATAGATATCTCTTGTGTTTGTTGTTTATTAATTGATGCTAAGAATGTTTTTACAGTATTATTCATTTTTTGGAATTTTTATAAATGTATAGCGACTTTTTAGTTAGAAAAACTAGAGTAGAAATTGTAGCTCGATCTTATAGAAGTAGTGGGTTTGCTACAAAAAAATATTTTTTTAACAAATTTGTTAATACTTTCTAGTTGAATTTGAATACGAAATCAGGCAACAAAAACGTTTGCTGTTTTATGAAATGGGGGCAACAAACTTTAAATTAAAATGTAGTTTTGAAGAAATGTTTTTTTTTTTTAAATGGCGTAAAGTAGCTAGACAGTGTCTGTCTTCAAGCAACAGATGTTTGGTTTTAGTAACTCGTTTTTCATCGTGTTATATCTTGTTTTTGAAGAAAATCTAAAAGTTTAAACGTAAGTCTGCGAAAAGACCACCTAATCGTTGGATTAGTGACTTTTTACTAAAATCGAATTAGTGTTGATGACCTAATTAAAGAGATGGAAATTTGGTCTCAAAAGCTGTTTGTAAAGGCTGTGAATTATAAACGCCAGATTTACCTGTTCGAATTCTCTCAAATTAAAAACTTGAGAAAATGCAATAATTGTTTTTCAGTGTATTGAGCTGTTCGCATGTGTTTCGATGTGATTGCATTTTCGATGATTTTTTTCACTGGTATTTTTTTTTTTGCAAAAGATCTCTGAATAACATTTGAATATATTATACAAAGTTTCGATATTCTAATAAGACTTGAATGAGAGCAGTTTAGTAAAATTTAAATAGTTCATTTCCTCATTATTGGGATAAAAGAATCCTTAATCCTATAATGAGGTTTAATGTAAAGCCTTTGCAATGAGCACTTAAAAACCTTTGAAACCTTTGAATGATACCATCAATCAACGGAAAGAAAGAGGGTGGTGAGGTGTTACTATCTCAAAAAAGTTTCCACTTGAGTTTTGCTACTAAAAATGTAGAACTAACTATTTTAGGTAATAAATCATATTATCAATACATTAGCTCCTAGTAAACAAGTACTTATAAAAAAATACCTCCAAGTGCTTCTAATGTATTTATAAACACTGGTGATTTATTAAATAAATTTAGTATTTAGTAAATAAGTAAATACATACTATCTACCCCTTAATATTCCTTTGCATGACATGTTTAATATGAATCAGCTAGAAAAAAATCCGTTAACACAGTTGAATTTGGAGTGATATACAATATGAGTATTCCAACATTAATTATTAAAGCGACAATTAATTATCGATTGTTAAGTTTCAATCGATATTTAACTTTATTTTATGTATGCAACCTTGCATAGCACTAGTGCATTGCAGGAAAGCTATTTGAATAATGCCTACTTGTAATGTAAGCGAGTTTTCCTATCATGCATATGTGCTATGTAAGGTTGCATACACGAGTTAATTAAATGCCTTAATTGTACCTAGGGACCATTCGAAAAGATCGCCCCGAAATTCCTTCACAAATGGTCCCCCCCCCCCTCGCCTTCATAGACGTCCTAGTAGTGTCCAGAAAATTTGTTGGAATATACAAAGGCCCATTCTATAAATGACCAAGCACTCGTCTAGCTGCCAATTCCACGACATTTTTCCATATTTTTCTGATTAACCGAAAGTTACTAATCTCGAAAGGAATTCCAGCATAAAATTAGTGTTTAACACAAATTTAGGCATAATTCCCAACTTTCCCGAGGTTTTAAAAAGTAAAGTGCATTTGGGACTGAAGGCTCATTTTTTCTGGTGTCCTTTTCCCCTTTCTTACCTGTGATAGGGCTACTGGAATCTCTTCCTATTTAACTTAGTAATCAGATTTTTCCTAGATAATGGCATATTAAGCCTGCAAAGCCCCTTCTTACAAATTCTTACAAATGATATTGAATGATATTAATAACAAAAAATGTGAAATTGTTAATTAGTTCTAATATTTCTGATCATTCTTTATAACTTAATACAAATTCTTGTAAATTCGTGTAATATTGATAGCTTCCTATTATCCTAGACTTCCAAAAAAACTGGTCTTCCCATACCTAACACCTTGGGTCCAATATGTTTAGTCGGCATGTTACCCACATACCATCACATTTTTGAGCAGTCTAAAGAAAATGTGAAATTACCAACATTTCTTTTTAAAATATCGATTATGTTTTTCTTTCGAATTGCTCAATTTCTAAGTCAAATTTATTATTTTTACCAGGGGCATTCTTCATCCCATACATTATATTTCTTATCGGTGGTGGCATCCCGATCTTCTTCCTTGAAATTGCCCTGGGGCAGTTCATGGGCGAAGGAGGGATCAGTGCTTGGAACATTTGCCCCTTATTTTCTGGTAAGCTATTCATTTTCACGTATTTCGTACAAAATTATGAATATTAAGAAATTTATCATCATTTGCAGGAATTGGTTATGGCACTATCGTTGTTGTGGCCCTGCTTGACGTCTATTACATAGTGGTTCTAGCTTGGGCTTTGGTCTATATGGGATATTCCCTGACTTCTGAATTGCCATGGGCTTCTTGTGACAATGATTGGAATACGGGTAATCAGCTATCTTATATTTTGTAAAAAATTGGAGTAACTTTGAATATCGGTTTAAAACTGCAAAAAAGAATTCAGCTAATTGCATCTGTGGAATTCTAGAACATTGCTATATAAAATCGTCTTTTGGAAATGCAACGAATGAAGCAATGAACACGTCCCTTCGTGTCGATCCGGCAGTGGAATTTTGGGAGTAAGTGGTGCCCTTACCAATTATGTTACATTTTCAGCATGTCGATACATACCTTTAATAGCTAAGATCTCTAAAATTCTCATCAAGGCGTAAAATTCTCCACCTATCCTCTGGCATCGAAGAAATTGGGAATGTGCGATGGGATTTGGCCGTGGCACTGTTCGGGGCTTGGGTCATCTGTTATTTGTGTGTTTGTAAAGGAATCAAATCGAGCGGCAAGGTAAATTTACCTATTTTTCGTTGAGTATTGAGAGATATAGTAAAATAGTCCAAAACTATCTACCTTTAAACACATCTGGACTTTTTACCGTACGTCAGAACAGGCCGGTGGTCCAACTTTTCATACCAAAAGGGTCACACAAGTACTTCGGTACATAATCTGTGGGTTGCACATTCAATTTATTTAAAGATTAATTAATATCTATAACAATAATTAACAATTATAAACATTAATACAAATTAAAATGTTCTGGGTTTTTTCTTGAATGTTCCCAAAGGGCTCCAAAAGCTACTTCAGGGGTCGCGTTTAAATTTGATAAATTAACGAATTTTCAGAAATGCCTGAAAATGTTTCCCATTTTACTAAAATTAGGAAAACACGTTTCAGACATGTCTGAACTTAAAGTTGCAAAACAATAATCCAAATTAAATTTTAAGGATGTGTGATGTATTTTCTTAAGCGTTTAGACATGTCTGAACATGTTTTTTTTCTGATTTCTCCTAATTTTCCAATTTTTTTGTAAAACATGTTTATCATGAGTTTCGGGAATCCAAATCGATAATTAGAGAGTTTGAGACAGCCAACGTTAATGAAACGATAACGAGAAATAGCGCTGACGGCCCGGAATATCATTGGAATGCCATGCTTTGCATAGGATAGTCCTTGACATTCCGGGCCGCCAGCTCTTTTTCTCGTTATCATTATTGTTTCGTTAACGTTGGATGGCTCAAACTCTCTATTAAATCATCCACATGTTGCCTAGCAGCCCACTTTTACTCGTAGTAATTTTTTTGAAAATTGCTGGTTTTAGATAGTGTATTTCACTTCCACGTTTCCCTACGTCATTCTCACCGTCTTGCTGGTGAGAGGTGTCACCCTCCCTGGGGCTGTGGACGGAATTATCTATTACCTCATGCCCGATTTTAGGCGGCTAGCAGATTCTCAAGTGTGGATGGACGCTGGGACACAAATCTTCTTTTCTTATGCCGTTGCACTGGGATCGACCACTGCTTTGGGCAGCTACAATAACTATAACCACAACTGCTACAAGTAGACTCTCATATCTCAAGTTTACTCACGAAGCAAAGTTATGAGAAAGAAATTTATGCAAAACATTTTTGTTTTCCAGAGACTGCATCATCCTGTCCTTCATCAACAGCGGAACGAGTGTGTTTGCTGGATTCGTAATCTTTTCGGTCCTAGGGTTCATGTCTCATGAGCTAAACCTTCCAATACACGAGGTCGCTGAATCCGGTATGAGCAATTTCAGCCCTTTCGGAGTCACAAACCTGTGATCCTAAAACATACTTTAAACAATTAAGTGTCTTTACACAAAACAAAAAACAAAATTTTGGGCCTTTAATCTATATTTCCTTTATTGTGCTAGGAAGTAAATGTTTGCAAAATTCTTTTAGGGCCCGGGTTGATCTTTATCGCATATCCCAAAGCCATAGCGCAAATGCCGGGGGCGCCATTTTTCTCGATTGCCTTTTTCTTCATGATCTTATTGGTCGGTTTGGACAGTCAGGTAACTCTTTTGCCATTTAAATTCTCAAAAATGCCTCGATTGAACAATATTAAATTTGTTTTGCTCATTTACAGTTTGTGCAGACCGATGGGATGGTCACTGCTATCGTGGACCTCTATCCAAGCTTCTTCAGACGAAGGTATGCGCGGGAACTCTTCACTGTCACCATATGTTTTTTGACATACTTGGTCGGCCTTTTGCTAGTTACAAACGTAAGTGCTGTTTGGCTCCATCATTTGGTTAAATTTACTCTAGATTTGCTAATCCAAAAGACAAATTCGGTTTCAGGGTGGAATGTACGTATTCCAGTTGTTTGATTATTATTCTGCGAGCGGAGTCACCCTCCTGTGGTTCTGCTTCTTCGAGAGCGTCGTCGTCGCCTGGATCTATGGCATCGATAGGTTTTATGCTAATATCAAGGACATGATCGGTAGCGAGATCGGTCCCTGGCTCAAAATATGCTGGAAATACATAACTCCCGTGATTTGCGCTGCAAGTATTATCCCCCGTATTTTATATCAATGGAGCATTTTTAAAAAATATGGCCCTTATAAACCATATGCATTTGTAAAATTAATATCCTTACAAAAGTGCCAACTTCAATTTTTTCCAGGGCCTATTTTTGTTTTCTTTGGCTAATTACCACAGCATTACGTACAACAAAACTTATAAGTATCCAGTGTGGGCGGAAGTGTTGGGTTGGTGTCTCTCGCTTAGCTCGGTATTGTGCATACCAATCATAGCTGTTTGGAAACTTTTAACCACACCAGGAACACTATCACAGGTAAATTTGAACTATAGCGGCAAGCGTTTTAGCAAAAGTCCGCAAAGCAAATTCTAGAGTTTTTGCAAATCTTTTCTTCCTTGTTTGTTAAACTTGGATCTAAAAATCTCAAGCTGTTTTGACATTTTTGAATCTAAAATTATTATAAAACTCTTATATTTCCAATATATTTCATGCATTTTATGTGTGGTAAAAGTCCTGATATTAGCAATACCCAATACCATTCTGTATTGCTTTTTTAGAGATGGAAAGTTACTACTCAACCCGTCTGGACCAGGCCAGAGCACAACAAAGAGATTCCTCTCAAACATATTCAGTAATTTGTTTTTATGTTTAGACGAGCAGGTTTGTATGATGGGAAGCGTGTTTGTGTTTTTGACATGTTTTTTTTAATGCACTCTGCTTGCGTGTTTCATCAGTTATAAACTTGCAGTCTTTCATATTGACTCATTTTTTTTTATTTCATTTCTCGCTGCTAATTATTGTCTAATTTTTTACCTTATATATTTTCGTAGCTAATTATTGCCCAGAGGGCACGCTTTTAAGATGAAAATATTTGCCGGTAAAATAATTGCCGTGACTTGTAGTTTTATTCATTCTTTTGACAGTTGCACTATTGAAATATTCACGTAAATTTATGTTGGTGACACGCATTAATAAGCAGGTCAAGGTTTTGGTACTTATAAAAAATAACCGGTGAGTGAATTTGTAGGAAACAGAAATTTATTAGGGGTAAAAACAAAATTAAGTTTCACTGTAAATATGTCATCACGGAAATTTGCCATAAAGGTAACAAATGCAACGAGATTTATATCAAAATAATTGAAGAAACAATAGAGATCACTTTGTTAAATATTGCTTTTCAATTTATTGATAATACAACATTTTAGCTGTTTTTACATCACAATTCTGTAGTTCGTTTTTTAATAACTTAAGACAGTTCAACTAAACAATCAAACAAAAAATGTTTTGCCCAATTCAAAATGGAGGTTTGAATATTTTGTACAACTTATTTACATGATAGTTTAACCCGATTTTAAACTAAACACGAAACATGTAATCAGTTCATTGGTGCTTAAATTAAGTGGTGTGTTGCTCCCAAACCAGGGTAAATTAATGTAAATAAATGTCAGAATAGTATAAAATAACTATTAATCATTATCGATTCAAGATTGCATTGAATATAAACATAACTTTTGCAGTTTGTTAACTTCGCGATCCGACTAAAATAAGCTATGCTACTATTTTGTATTAATTACTGTTTAGGTCAACCTTATTTTATTTTTTAAAAAGAAAATTTACATAAAAAATGTCTTATCCCTATTCAAGGTGGCGTCAAAGTGTTCGAATTTGGTTTAGTTTAAAGTTCATGCGTCAAAATGCAAGTAGCTGCAGTGACGGACTGGTTCTGAGAATAGTGTTTGTCAGGAGACAGAAAGGGCCCACCGACGTAAAGGACCACACTTATAAGATTATCAAAGGTCCCGCTAGCATATTAAGAGGTCCACTTGGGATAAGGTAAGTTGACACCCTGGCCAGTCTACTACTGTCCCCACTGTAGCAATAGTTAGATATGTAATTAAATTCTCGTCCGACTAAAACGAGCCTAGTGATTATTTTGTATTAATTGTTGTTTTGTTTTGTTTTAATTAAAAAATATAATTATCCCATTTCAAGATGGCGTGTTAATCGGTTCCCGCTCATTCTTCCAATATGGTCCAATAGCGGTCAATGTGCCATTCTGCGTGTAGCAGCAGCATGATCGGCCGCTAGATGGCGGGTCGGAAGATTTGTATCAGGTGACAACATTCGCCGGGCGAGGAAACGATAAATAGGACCGACGGAAAACATTCTTTCCACACAAATTTGTGTCTGTGAAGAGTAATTTTGTGCATTCTAAACAGTAAAGTTTTTCAACATGGCTCCAGTAGACAAAGCCACGCTCCAAGAATTAAATGACATCGCAAATCGGCTCCGAATCAACAGCATCAAAGCCACAGATGCCAGCAAATCTGGGTAAGTTTCAAATTTTACAAATGTCAGAAGTCACGAACAGAACACCGGTCTGTTAGATCGCGCTCCGTTTAGCTGATGCAATGTTATCGATTTTCCGAGTTTTAAACTTGCTCCTGTGAATGAAAATGTACTGCAAACGTCGAAATGTCAATAATCAACCAACTGAACGCATTTATGATCTTCCGAAGGGCCCACACACATTTGCCCTTGACTGCCCTTCTAAATAATTGCTCTATCTGTGGCCTTGGTCTCCCAATTTTTTCCCTCGGTTTTGAATCTTAATAACATCAGAGTTATCGTTGTCCTCTCTCTTCCTTATTACCGGTATGTTAAAAGTGCTTCCTTCTGACATTTTTTTCTAGTATTTGCATACGTCATCATGTGACGTGACCTTCTCAATGTCAAAGTTGCGACCATGACCTATTGCCTATTATTATTATTTTTTGGTAATTGGTAGATGTATTTTTAAGTTTGCATAAGCTGTTAATTATAATTTGTAGGGTTCGTATGGATCACCACTTAGTACATGTTAGTTAAGTACAAAAATATAATAATAAATAAACAAAATACTCTAGGGTAGGTCTAGTTTAAAGGACACCCTTAAAGTTAAGAATTCAAATCTTTGAAGATAATTATTTGGAGGAGTCTGTGAGACGCACCTCGAGGGGAAACAGCCTTGGGCATAGGACCTACAAATAGAAAAGATCGGAATTGGCATACATTAGCTAAAATATGTAGGATTAAGACAGACAGGAGACAGGGACAGTAATCCAGAACATAATCCCAACAAAAGGGTCGGAATGGCCATGGTGCAGGATTCTCTAGAAACATCCTTATCTGTCATGTTAAAACTGAAATTGTCCTAATTATCTTATTTGCGGGGATGTTTTGATAATCTAACAACATTAGCTAGGAGGATCCAGATAAGATGAAACACGTTTACAAGTTTAGGAAATGATGGTACTGGTTTTCATAGTTTGACACATGCTAGCCAAATATGTACTATGATTATAATTTTTGTGAATCCTATAAGTATTGAGAGTTGCTTCCACTCCAAATATATACAAAAACTTCAGGAAACTGAAATTAGCTTATTGGAGCTAGCTGTCAAGGCAATTTCTGAATTCAGGTGAAATTGTGTGTATTAAAAACTGAACTTGGATGGAGATATTCCAGGAGGTTTGTCCTGTTCTATGGCTCAGATAAGAATTTGAAGAAATAATATTAGTTGAAGTTTGAACCTTGTAAACTTAGTTTTGAGGGAACGGATAAGAAAAATCTGTGCAGGTTGAAACTTGAAAAGTGTTGGTTGGCTTGAAAATCGTCCACTTTCATAAAATCTGGTTATTGTTTAGGAAAAGAAAAATTTAAAAAATCTAAAACACATTTTAAAATCCAAAAATCATTTTGCAAGTTCATGAAAGCTAAAAAAGGTTTTTTTAAAATTGGTGAAATTAAAAATGGTTTATTTGCAGGTTGGTGAAATTCAAAATGTTTTATTTGCAAGTATAAAATTGAGTGGGATCATTTAACATTAAATGGGACCTAACTCAACCGAGCAGCAAATTTTCATTGGGAAATACATCAATTCTGCGAGTGTCAAATGAAATTTTAGTAGAAGACGTGTTGTCATATCTTAGTTTTCTTAAATTTAGGAACATTGCAAATTTATTTCCAAAACTTCAGTCCAAAATATGCATGCAAGTTTGTTGTTAAGGTTTATTTCCTTCCTAAAATGAATCCCAAATCTAGTCCGGATTTCCCTTTCGCATGCCAAAACCTGTTTGAGACCATAATTGCCCATTCAGCATTTGAGTAGAAATGCTCTCCAGGTAAACCAACGTTGTCCTTGTTGTTGCATTTGGGTTTTCAAGCCCCGCCTCTTTGGACATTTATTGCTGGCCGGGTTCAAGGTATGCACGGCTCCAAACGTTAATCACTAGGGCCTTAATTGCTTCCGAGGGTTTTAATTCCTCCTGCCTGTTAACTGCGCCTCCACTAGGGCTCTCATGGTACATGGTCAACCTTCAGACCTTCGTCCGGCATCTGACAGAGTCGTGCCGGTTTCAAAATCGTAAATATAGATTTTGGCCAGTCAGAAGTTTTGTAGGATGCAACTGCTTGACAACTCTTTTAACCTTCGCTTTTTTCCCCTGCGGAAAACACGTAATGGCTAAAAACCTGTTTTTGAGTCATCAAGCCGCATGCTAAAATTGGAGGAAAAATATTTTTCACGTTCTATGTTTTTGTTTTCGTCTGTCTGTTTTGATTTGCAATTTTTGAACACTACAACCATTTTTGCAGTGATTTTTTGAGTGATTGATAAACATTTTTGTTTCTGATAAAACTTATTTGCTATTACGTTTGTTATGATTGTCCACATTTTTCTCCCTATTTTTGAACACGTGCATTATTTTAGTTTGAGTCAAAAGTATTGGTGCTGAGCCTCAAAAAGTATTGGTGCTGAGCCTCAAAAAGTATTGGTGCTGAGGCTCAAAAAGTATTGGTGCTGAGCCTCAAAAAGTATTGGTGCTGAGCCTCAAAAAGTATTGGTGCTGAGCCTCAAAAA
>JAUJYV010001623.1:0-16478 GCA_033995625.1 Ophyiulus pilosus
TCGCTTAACGAGTGTTTCGCATAACGAGCAAGACTCCGGAACCAATTATGCTCGTTATGCGAGGTTCCACTGTATTATGGAAGATGAAAGTGTTTCCTTCCAACTGGCTGAAAAAGCTCTGTTAAAACCTGCTTGAGCCATTTCAACTAGGAAAGTATTGTTGGTAAATGTAATGTATTGGTCCAGCGATTGGCCAGAGTACATCGGCTTAATAACCAATATGCATCGGGCCATTGGCATACCCGTGACCAACGATTTTTGATACTTGAATGTGCCAGAATAACTAAACAATATTGTTATATGGTTGTCCTATGTACATAGGACAAATGCCCAAACGAACAAAAGCCTAACAGGATAAAAACCAAACCTAAACTAGCTTTTCATGATGGTGAAATTTAAGTTTGGGTTGTTGTTTTTTTGCACGATGTTCGGATATCAATTTATATGGAAGTGTTTAGGAAATGCCATATGTGCTGTTGTTCATCTTGTTCTGCGTAAGGTAACAGTAGCCTACAACAGGTGCTAGTTAATAATCACATGAGCGCCCTAGTTGAATAGCACAGGCACTGAATCGCGATTAAAACAAATTATATCTATAGCACGCATTTCAATTGAACTTTGCTTTGATGTTGTTTTTACCCCAGCATGTTGTTGTCACTTGTCTTGCTTGCTGCCTTGCCACGCATTGTGCAAATGCTTGACCATAATTGGTGTATCATGAATAGCTGTTCATACTATATGCGCCATTGTCAACCAGAATACATGTCACCTTCGACCAGTCCCCACGTTGATGAACAATCATGAACCTGATTCCCTCTTGCAGGCATTCCCACGGTGACGGACAACGGGGCCTGTCAACCAAGTGCGCAGCTGGGCCTCGTATTGGATGTCCTGCTGGCAGTGGCATTGCTGCTGTTTCGGTGATGGACGTCATCAGCATCGGAGCCGTGTATCAGCGTTTCTTAATTCACCGACAAAACATTGGGACTTGTTCATGTTTTCGCAACAGCTCCTCCTCTCTCTGTAATGGTACCGGATCGCGGGATGCGCTCGGGGCCGCCATTTTGGGCCCCTTTTTCCACGATTTTGAAGTCGGAAGTGGCGCACGTTCACCCACGCCATTTCCGTTTCCCCAGTTGAATTCACGCGTTTTCTCGTCTCGTTTTCCGTTTTCTCGAGAACAGCCTCCTGCAGCCATTTTTTGTTGTTTTGAAACGCTTGTCTCGCTGTTTTTTGACATGTGGCGTTTTACTTTTTTGTTTCATTTTGGGCGTGGTCCGATATGCCTAAACGGTCTATTGGATTGTGAGCATCATGAGCATGGTCAGTTGTACGGCTTGGCCAGACGTGCGGAATTCGGAACTTGGAGGAGGATCCGAAAATCTTGAACTAACGATTTGTGAACTGAGATGAGAGTGCGAATATCTGATTGTTAGATCCATTGGATGGAACTTAGAACCTCTTCAGACCATATACTGGTCCTTCTCTTTGAGCGCCATTTGCAGGTGGAATGTTATGTAGCCACTCTTGAATTGTACCCAACGACTTTGTGAAATTAGGTTGCCCCTACCACATGGTACCTTTGTACAGGCTGTTGGGTACAAAATTGGATTGTAGAAAGATAGGTGGTGTAAAAAGGAAGGATTTCGCCTAAAGTCGAATCTTAGTTCGTCGATGAGATTAATTCTTGCAAATTAAAACTGCTCTGACAAGGCAGGAGTAATTATTAAGGACGACACCCAGTAATATACACATATTTTTGTTAGTTTGGTTTTCTAGGTAGAACTGTATATACTGAGTGATAGCCAAATATACTTTTCAGTATTTTTTTTTTAAATTTGTTTGCAAAATTGTTCTGAATCCATTTAGATAATACTTACTTTTGTTTATCATGCCATTAATTGACTGGTTCTATATCCGTTATATCTATTTTCCAAGCTATAATACTAGCGATAACACATGTAATAATAATAATAATAATAATAATCGATTTTGTGAGTATTATTTCGAATCACAAATTTTAAATTGTTCAGCACAAGCAGTTATGAACATAAGATTAGTTGCTACACTTCCATTTTCAAAGGATTCTTAGCCTTATGATTTCTTAAAATTGTAAACTTTAACTTTTTGGTTTTTTTTTCACCGTTTTGGATTCGGGACTTTGTCAGGGACATTATAATTACTATCGTACACAAATTATGTTTTGCAAAATCAGTCGTCTACATTATTTTTTACAATTTTTGGGGAAAAATTACCAAAAACACAATTTCTAATTCAGCATGATAAATTAATGGCCGAACGTAGATTGCGAACAAATTCGGTGAAAACCCTCCTTTGGCAATCACTTTTCCCAGTGAAAAAGCATTTTAAAGGTACTGCAAGAGAAACTGAAGATTTCTGATGAATCCATCGAGGACAACTACAGTATTGCGGTGAGAATCCACTTACATTTGGCAAGACTCGCATGGGTGATTCTAAAGCAAAGGAGAAGAAGGAAAATGTACATGTTTATTAAAATAAAAAGAAAGGTTAGGTTCATTGCGCTTTACCAATCAATGGAAAGAGAAAGAACAGTTTGTGGGGTAAATAGCGAATAATGGGATTTTGCGTGTTTCTATCAGCATCTTTACCTATATCAGACATATTCTTGTATCGAAAATCCCGGTGTGCCATCTATGGTGAATGAAGTCGTACGCCGAAGAGAAAGTAGCCCCACTTGAACTCATCATGGTCTATAGTTTTCTAGGGCTATTCGTCGTAAATTGCTTGTAGTCACAGTAGGCAACCTCATGAGCACTTGAGTTTGACAACATTGTCATGTTGTTATCTGGATGGGATACGTTCTGTCTCAAGCATTCTGTTATCAATGCACGAACTATGTATAGGTCTTATCACTATGTCTATGACATAAACTCTATACAAAAGAACGTTTTAAGAATATGTCAGTTTTTTAGCCCAGATAATCACTTTATTATATATGTATATGAACACGTTCTGAAAATTGCTTCTTAAACCTTTAATTTATCATGAAATAAATTCGCTTTAATTAGTTCACACATGGTAATTTTATACCACATCAAGTTGACGTTGTTTTAAAAGTAATTTGAAAATAAAATTAGCTATAATGAGGACTTACTTTGATGATAGATTTATTTCGTAAATAGAAAGATACGAATTAGGTTAACAGGGTTCAGAACTGTGTCATTTGTTTCCAGACAAAAATTAAAATTACACTTAATATGATTACTTAAATTTAATACGAATTTATATACGAAAAACAATAAAAATATGATTGGGACCGTCTAATTTTCGTTATATCACTACTAGAAGTGAATTTTGTCATTGTTAACGGGATTGATTTTGATTGTGTCTAGTAGTCGAGTTTAATCTCAATGCCGTATACATGATTCTGAGTTGGCATATACACAATATTTATTAAGCTCAAGTTAAATCATAACTTTCGTTTTTTATAAAAATCTTATTCTGGAAATCATTTTAAGAACTAAAGATTTTGATCAAGATTGCTATTTTCAGGTCTTATGTATAGCGTAGTTATCTATAGACCATGTTTGCATAAAGATACATAAGAGGAAACATGTCATTGTATTGGTACTACCTTCTCTTTGAGTCCTGTGTACATCATCCATTTACCAGACATGAACGCAAATTGTGCCCCTTACCGTTACCAATGAGAGGAATTCGGTGTCATGTGATATGCTCATCTTGTCAGAAGCGATATCTTTGTGGATGCGCAATCGTTTCGATATTATGAGAGGAAGAAATTTTAGGCTTTCTAAAAGACGAAACGGAGGCGTTTTTAGGTCATTACAACACAATATTCTAAGATTTTTGAGTTTTGGAACCATCCACGAGTTAATTCCATTTACAGAGTGGCCTAATGTGTCCCAATTTAATTTCGATTTAGAAATTCCGGTTAAGCATCATCAACTAAAGCAAACGTATTTCCTTCTAAGGGACATAACATGATGGAAGCAGGTGTAAAAATGTTCTCGAAAAATGTGTGAATCAGTAGATTAACATATGATAATGATGCTGATGCAATTGTTGCTACAGATCAAAGTCATCTAAAACATTAGCTCAACTCAAGTGCATGAATGGTTCCATCTTTGTTACTTTAAATCCTTGCTGATTTCTATGTTCAGTGAGCTATTTTATTTGTATTCTATACTGTATGACGTTTCTCTTGGAAATCTATCGCGTTACTGTACGGAAAACTGTGTGTGAATTCAATTTTCGTTCATTCAGCTGAACGTTTATAACGTTTTTGAATTTTCGTCCTTTTTACAGCGTGTCCAGTAGCATGGAAAATCGAGAAAGTCGAGAATTTTGATCACTTCGGAATGGAATTCGTGTAAAATACTTGAAATTTCCTGTCTGTGTCGAGAAATTTCTGTTAAACGGAAAAATTCTTTATACATAAAAAAATGTTTTCAAATTCTGTAGAAAAATCTTCAGACCGTTTTGGCTAATATTGTGATAATTAGTTTGAAAATTTAAAGGAAGATATTTGTAATCCTTTCATTTTTTCCAGCACATTTACTGGACACCCTGTTTTTAGTGTTTCTTTTTCTAACCTTCAGGATAGTATGTACACTTTTCGTTCACCTTATGTCTTCACCGGTGTCATGCATTTAATTAAACATTTGTCATGCTGCTGCTGCTATCGTGATTTCATTTTGAACATTGTGAAGGTGAACTGGGCTAATTAATTGCTCATTTTCTATCCTGTTTTATGAACATGTTTTCAATTGTTGCAAATGTCATTACAGACAAATGTTATGAGACTTCTAATCCCACTTATACTAAGACCTCTTTATTTTGTTCCATTACATTGTATTATTCCTTGTGCTTGCCATTTCATCGAAGAAAAATAAACGAATTATTACAGAACAAGCTGAATTGAAGGTTGTTTTTTGCTTTCTATAGATTTTAAATAACATAGTATAGTGCGAATGTATTAGTGGAAGAATCTTTGATGAAGATATCATGGCAAGCCTCGAGATTTTTAAAGGATCTAACTATAGTGAAGGTTTGGTAAAGTTGTTATGCACGCTTATCAATGCATTGTTTTTATTGTTCCTGTTGATTGATGTAGAATTTGCATTATTTGAATTATTTAAGAGGGTGCCTTTAGTGCATCACTTTATTGCCGTATGTAAAAGATCATTATTTGACTATCATTAATGGCTAAATACTTTTAATTACTTTCTTGCACTTTTCTGTGGCTATGTGAATAGAAGTAGATATTCGACCAGATGGAGGTATTTTTATATCAAATGAATATCTCCAATTATGCACATTTAAACTATTATTGATCAATCATAAAGATTATGAGCCACTATGATCCAAAAAGTCTCTTATCGTTATTCAACATTCTAAAATTAAATCGGAATTGGTGGACGATAAAGGACGATAATAGAATTGAAGTTCCTGTCACTGGTCACATTCTGTCACATTCTGTGTCACTGGTGCATAAAAAGGGCAACAAACTCGCAAATTAGGACTACACATATGAAGTGGATAATAATTTGTGAGGTAGGAAGATGGGAATTAATATGGTAACGATATTATTCACGAAATATTATACAATGTTCTGATGGATCTTTAAAAACTTGTGAGAATCCATTCCTAGAAGAACAAAAGTAGTAGTCCAACACCATATTAGTAAATAAGTGTTTAGTGGTAATACATGTTAATAATATTTTGCATATCTCTTTTATATACGGTAGTGAAAGTATAATATTTACTGTTTTGAAATGTATGGATCAAAGTTTGTTTTCCAATGTCGGCTCACAATGTACGCATCTGGACATTGTAATCTAGTTACTGTACGGATTGTTTATTGACAGCGGCAAGAAATTGGGCCTATAATGATGTCTTCAGTCCCTCGTGTAAAATCCTCTTGAGGAACAGGAACTCTCATCCTCAATTGTCTGTTAATTTTGTTTGACTGTTTCTGCATTCATCTTCAATACCTTGTCTTATCAAATTGCATGACTGAAATAAATGGTCGATTCATTTAACATTGATGAATTGCTCCATGAGATTGTTTCTGTATCTGCATGAGGCGAAAGAGAAATGACTGATGACTGTATCTAGGTATTGACTCTGGTTGTTGTGGCATTGCTTATCTTCCTACCTTATACTGTGCGTTTAAAGTAGCTTGTGTATGGAAAATAGCTGTTTTCCGAAGTGAAAAATAGTTTAAAGTAAATCTAAAAAGCAGTCCTCCAATCTCTGTCAGTATTTACTAGACACACTAGGATGATTTATTTTTTTCCAGTTTTCGGAAAGACAACAGTCCCTGTATTACCTGTCGTAATTGGATTTGCTGGGATAAAAAAGTGGGTACTTTGAACCGTAGTTTAAGGTTACAAACATGAAAAAAAACAATTTTAATTCATTATTTATAGAAATGACAATTTTTTTAAAGAAGTATGGATAGAATAGAGCCTACATGTTTTATAGGTCGGTAAATTAATCATTTTCGACAAAATGATAATCTAAGGTGGTAATTGTATGAGCTTCTCTTTAATCTTCTTGTTTCATAACTTGTGAGCAGGACTTCGGTAAATACATTACTTCTACAAACCACCATGTGGATGGATATACTTTTTACACATACATTCTTTTTGCTTTATATACGTACTTTGTATACTCTGTATCAATGTTAAAGTATCTTATAAGCCATGTTAATTACATGTAATATAGTTAAGTGTTTTAACTTTGTTTTTGAAAAAAACCCATTATTTTATACATTTTAACTAATATTATCCAGTATTAAGAAATTGTAACGTGTTATAAGGAAATTAGTTTACTAAGGTTTTGTTGTCTCCAAAAAATGTTTCACAATGTACAGTTTATACATACAGTAAGTCCCTCTGGAATTTCGAAAATCTGTTGTGCGCATACCAAGACATGATATGACAGAAAGGGGCATATCAACAGTTCAGAAATTGCCTGACATATCCACTCTTGGTGACGTATTATTACGTAAACTTGTGGAGTCAACATACAATTCATGTCAGTAGGAATAACGACCTACTATACGTTGAGGAATATGAGAAGTCAGGATTTTGGTTTCTTTATCAAAGACGAATTTTTGGTCAAGCTTTTTGTTTTGCTAGCAGGTCCCTAATCCGAACTAAAATCCGAAAATCGAAATGTCAGAATAGTCTAGATAAAAAAAATAGTTTCAAATACGTGTGTATTTAAATTATGAATACAAAACATAACCAAAAATGAACTTTTTAATAAACTATCTATGGTTGAAGGCAGAAGGATCTATATGCATATCTGTATAATCCGAATAAAATCCTAGTCCCAATTAGTTCGGATTAACATGATTTTAACGTATAATTATTATATAGACTATGCATGTATGTAAAAATACATGTATAAAATACTACAGATCTCTAATGCTTCCTCCTTGTTATATTTATTTATAGCAAAAGTTCGGATAATCCGAACAAGTCTTGGTACCAATTAGATCGGATTAACCAGGTTCCGTTGTATTATGTTTCTCCTTTATGTTGTACAGCCATATTTGTATATATATATATATATATATAAATGTTGTCCCTGTAGAAATAGAAAATGTCAGTTTTTATTCTTTCACTGTAGGAAGATAATGGGTTCACCACAAAATTTCTAAATATGGTAGGTATTCTTTTGAAATGTTACAAGTTGTTTAACAGGCTACTGAACTGCACTCTTAGCAACTGAGCCGAAGATCAAATTTAATGGTCTTTTATAATGCTTTTAAGAGTATTTTATGTTTGCTTTCTAGGGAACAACAAAACAAACGAAATTAGCATCAGGTTCTAAGTAGCTCTGCATTACTTGGCAAAACGAAAATAAGTATTCCTCGCTATATATATGTACATTTTAAAATACATATAAGTCTTTTCCTTAAAAAAAGAAATAAAAATAGATTACGCAATGCATTTTAAATGTTTATTCAAGCTAGCATATATTCAAAGTACTACGATATATATTGTACTTCAGACAGTGTTTATTCGCAATTAGTTATTTTAGACATTTTATGTATACATATTTGGTTAAGGATCACTAACAATGAATTGAAGTAATATGCATAATCAAATGTGTATTTCACTTAAAGTATATTATGTATAAGAAACACTTTAAAACACATTTATTTTGACACACCTCAATATAATCATTTAGTCAATTAAAAAGTAAAACATGTCATTCATTGAGGAAATATTATATAATATATCATAATAATCCAAATAATCATTACTAGTCAATAATACATTATTAAAGGGTTAATTTTGCGAAAGATATTGTCTGTGTAGTATTTGGTAATGAAATTTGTTAAATTAAAAGTCGTTTCTCAACTGGTGTATCCAAAATGGTTTGCAAGTGTTCCACGGAAATTAGTAAAACTATAGGCTAAGTTAGACAAAACCAGACATGAGTGGGGCAATTTGGGGGTAACCAAAACTTGAGTTTTTGAATTTTGATAAATTTTCTTCCACATTTTATTTTTATTTAACTGCAAAGCAGGGACCGATTTGTTTTTATTTTTCACGGGGAAAGGTTACTATGTGGGTTAATCAGCTGCAACCTTATATTTTGATAATATTCACGTTGTGAGTTAATCAATTCCATACATGGGCATTAAACGCAGTAAGTGGCTATAAATGGTTTCTGATGTATATGGAAAACACCAGGAATACTAAATCATGTTTGGCCCTATATAAGAGCGTATGCATTGTGGGACTCAGCCCACCTGGCAATTGGAATTATAGTTTTTTTGATTTTTTTTGTATTATTTGGTAATTTATAATAAATGTGAAGAAGGCCCTATATAATTTTTTTACTAGGGAACTGCTTGAAAAATGATCTAGCCCAAAGTTATCCGCATGCTGGGGTAACTTTGGGACAGCAATGGATGGGAATATCCCTGCACCTGTTAATCCAAAATTGGCTCAAAGTATCCACATTGTAAGGTATGTCTGGAAACAACACATGGTGGGAAACTGCAACAGCGAATCATGTATATACGTTTTGACAAATCCAGTTATGCCATAACAGCAGTAATAAACAATCCTGTAAGCATCAAGAATGGATACTGGAGTGATCAGGAATCGGAAATCCATGCCTTAGTATCACCGAACTCTTGGACCCTTAGTGGCATTTTCTTGGCAAGTTCTGACGAATTCTTGTTGAAGCAGAGGCCGTGGGTTTGCTGGTCGGCCTGGCTATTGATTAATGTCCCTGGGAACCCTTGAATATTTCAGGAGCTCCGTGTAATCCGATACAAGTGTTTTCCGCCAGCATGCGTTTCTCGGTGCTAAATTATCCATGTGCATTTAGCAACAGTAGAGCCTGTTAGATGACATTCGGCTTGCCACTTATCAATTCTTAATTACTCTGGAAGATCGTCTCCACACAGGAGTTCCTCCACGCAATACATGCATTAACTAAAGTTTTTTTTTTCACCAACCCCCTGTGTTCATTTTTCGATACTGCATTTTACTTTGTAAACCAATGTGGGAGACATCCATATGTTCCGTCCTTTCTCGAGCTCTTAAGATCTCACTCTTTCTCGTGCTTTCTTTCCTCTTGTGTCACTATTGTTTTACGATGTTGTTTCCTAATAAAACTACCCCGTCTGGCAAATGCACTTCCTTAATGCATGCCGTGGATAAATCATCTGTCTTGGTGGAAGTGGTTTTCTTGCATAATAATGCCCTTTATATGTTCTTTGAACATTTATAGTCTTTTGGCGCACTTATACCGAATATAAAACTAAACTGATATGTATGAGCTAGAGCAATTGATACACTATATAGGCACTGTTTTGATTTTTGTTTACTTCTGAATCATTTATTTATTTTAACTATATTTTGTCGCAGATTTTTTCTTTAAGAAATTCAGTGCAAATAATCATCATCAAACAGTTTCATGAATGTGTTGGCCTGGAGTGTATTTATAATCCCCCGTTTAGAAAAGACGGTTGGTTGAATTCATGATGATCCTTTTGTTTTAAAATTGTTTGATAAATTAAAAGAATTCCATTACATTGTATGCAAAATAAAGAGTTTAATGACAAGGAAAAGTATATAAAATGTTTGGCTGCTTCAAATCAGATTGAAATTAATTCAAATCATTTTTATGTAATACAAATTGGTTTATAGTTATCTGCGATCTGGTCTATAATTTGTTGTTTAAAATGACTGAACTATCATAAGTGTTGTTCAAATTTCTTAAACTACAACTTCAGTTGAAGGCAAAATAAGAAAAATCGAAATAGTAGAAAAGAGTAAGTTTGAATTTTTTATAAAAACATTCAAAAAGTAGAAAATACTTATTCTTTGAATATATATAGATAAGGATTTTAAGTGGGAATTTCTTCTAAGAAGTATATGGTACAATTTTTCATGTACAGGTTGCATATCGCCAATGTTTAAATTTGAAACAAAGCACACAGCTCATCTTCTGCTAGATTATAGATACACAATTGGTGCATCTTGTTTCAAGCATACGTGATTCATGAATAGAGAAAGCCGAATTTATTTCCAAGTTTGTTCATCTCATGAATAGAGGATAATGCAACTTTTACGTTTTTTCTAAATCCTATCTTAAATTATTGAGAAAACTCGTCTTGTTTTAAATGTCACGAAAGCGATATTGATAACACTGCAGAAAGGTAAGTCCCGCCAGGAATTACATATATAGGAATGTCTAAAGATTGTCTTTAATATTTACTTAATTTTGTTTCGTAAATATGAGTTTTCCTATGATATAAACCTATTGATGTTAGTTATCTGTATTGGTATGTGGAGTTTATAATGCATTGATTAAATTTATTTATTACACTACGAGGCACCGGTAGGGTTCCTTGTCAGAACCAAGAGAAAAGCACTGCATTAGCAAGGCGTTCTGTGTAATATATTTCCAGTCGTATTATAGTTAGGATACGATGGAATATAACTGGTATTATAATTCGTCCTTTCGGTGCGGCGTCTACTTTATCTCAATGAATACCGATGGGTCCTATATGATCTGAAGAGTATCGCCAAAGAAGGTTCAGGCTGTGACTTGATAATAAAGAAACATGGTATACATTAGTTGTAGAAGTAACAATATGTTTATTGCAATAACATGGCAAGGTTGCTCTGTTGATAACACTTCGACCAAAAAATCGACAAATAACGGTTGCTAGCTCCTTTTATAGGCAGCATACAACACAGCTCAATGCTTGTTCCAATTTGGAATATCAGCATGCGCCGGAAGAGTCTAACAACAAATATAGGGCATACATGTTTGTATGTATCAACACAATTATTTTTTATATTATAAAAGAAACAATACTATTTTTATACTAAAGAAGGTAATTAATTCTTATTTCTTATCAACATTAGCCTATGTTGAGATATTGAGATTTTTCAAATGTTGGTAGCGACCCCCTAAATATTATTTAAAACTAACCTAATTCTACCAAAGTAATTTATTTTTCATAACGGTACAGATTTAAAGGGTGCTCCCTCCACTTTTACAAAATTTAAAAATAATAACCATGTGCAACGTAACGCACAGGTATATTTGTAAGATACTGTATATATGTACGTCGAAATTTTATTTTATTTAAAAAAAGTGTGGATTGAGTTTAATTAAGTCATGGAATCAATCTCCTATGTGTCCATTTGTATAGTACTTTTTTAAATCAGTTTGTGACTGTATTCACGAAAGGTACAAGAACAAAATTGGGCTAATTTCGTTTACTAGATTGGGAAAAGTATCTGGCAATGACTATACTGCTCAATCTCACACAAGTTTTCTCAGTTTTAGTAAATTATCTTGCCAGAAGAATGCCTTTTTCCTGAACGTCAACCTTAACATAGTGCACAATTTAATCGTCAGGGGCATGCTCGTTCCCTCCTGATTCTGAGAGGCATCGAATGTCTAATCGGTTTTGGCATCTTGAAGAGGTGCTGACAAATTACAATTAAGCTGCTTCGCCTAATTTTTCCACGTGAAAAATGTTTCTCAATTCTACCTAAACAGCTCCTCTTTAAGGGTGGGCCTTTAAGCTCCATTGTCTCTTATCGTGACGAGTGCATATTGAATTTTTTCGACTGATGCCTAACAGTGCTGCCTATCGGCGTGTGGATTCTAAACCCGCGCGTCTAGATAACGGATGCCATTATGTTGCCGAGTGCTACTAAACTTAAAGACGCAGACTCATAAAAGATGTTGGAATCTAATGGGCTTCAAGTACATCCCTCTTTTTTCATTTTCTCATGCTTACTTCTCGCGAAATCGTTTTTATTTCTATTTTTGTTTCACTCCAATGGTGGAACTGGAATGAGAGAAAAACAAAGGGTGATAAAAAGAGAGGATTGCACATATGTATTTTTTGCCCGACATGCACATGCTTACATGCATATCGCATTTTCATGTCTATGCAATCCCAGGGAACTTTGCCAGACAAGGTAAAAAAAACAGAAATGGCAAATCGGAAACATTGTCTGCTAAGATCACTTACTCGCAAGGTCACGTACCTCATAGTGCTTTGCAGTGTACAGCAGGGCCTCTAATCGAGTGACTGCCAAACTCATATTTTGACTCTTTATATCTCGAATTTCATTATTAGTCATCCAAATTTTGATGAATTGTGGAAATTTCATCTTTGAATCCATAGATAAGCTCGACTAGGTTAGTGCCATCATGCATTTCCGGCCCATGGAGCTAGCATGGTTGATCGACCCGGGTCGATGATACTAATTTAAACATGGAAAGCCAAGAAAAACATGACCAATTAATCAAGTCAGTCTTTGTAATTTCATACAAGCATCTTCATTAGGGGAACTTATAATAAATGAAACACCTGCAATCTTGTTTGATAAGTTGATTGCTGAAGTATATCGACTCTGTCATGAACGGATTGAACAAGGCCAAAGCAGCGATGAGCAGACCATTTGGAAGTATGGGATGTTCCCACACGTCCATGAATACTTCTCCCAAGTTTTGCATTTGTATTTTATGCCGCATTTGGAACTTTAAGCTCTTGTTATACAAATTACATGTACTTTATCTCACACCAGACCGAGTGGATACCTGTGGATATTTAAGCAACCGCAAATTGCTTGCTGACTTAGAATTTTATTTTCAAAATATATTATTAGTGACCTGTTATGGGCTGATCTTTGGAAATTACTGAAGAAAGATGTCTTGACTCTCAAGAGGTTTTGTTCACACAAATAGCGAATTTTTAAAATTATTTAGTAATTCATTTTATTGTATAAACCTGTTTTTCATGATAACAAATAAATATTCTTCTAGACCTTGCGAGTTGCGAACTCCCTGAAAGGTAGTTGAAGTCTAATCAGGGCATGTAAGATATTTTCACTTCCTAGAATGGGGACAATTTTGCTTGTTGTTACCGAACAAATGAGTACGGAATCACTTAGTGAGGACGTTTAGAACTTTTCACTAGCATGATACTTCTGTACAGAACCGTTTGAGAATGAAATCTACACGCTCTCTGTCTAGTGGTGCTCATGTGGAGAAGGGTGATCACGCAGACTGATATCGACATTTTTACACTTACTACATATATTGTATGTTAAATACTGTACATGTACACTGTACTATATCAAAATTGGGTCATAATGCAAAGAAGATTGGGAACGCAATGTGTCCTGTAAACACCTGAAGAAATGCTGGTCTTTGTTAAAAATTGACAATATCAAATAGCAACAGTATGGCTATAGAAAAGGAACATTCTTCCTTGTCACCATTTCTCGACCTATAAACGAAGATGGTGCTGGCACTGATTTACGATATCTGTTGCCTGTTGGCGAACGATTTACAACCAAATGAATGGTAGCAATTTCGTCGTAAATGTGTCCATCGATAACAGATGCAAGTGAATATCAGTTTGCCGACAGTTTAATAACATAGGTTTGCTATGTCTTTATTCATAAATACTCTACCATCAATAGCTTAGGTATATATTCTGGATAGTAAACATATATAAGCATTGCAGAAGTGTTTCAGCTTTAGTCCTTTGCCAACTAAGATGACATCTGCTAAGAATTATAATTAATCGAAATAGACAAGTTGATGATTAAATCTAAACACTGTATGCGATTGGGGGCCATTATAAACAGACATTCTCGAAATTCCTTCAAAAATCGACCCCCTCCCAGACCCTCCCCCCCCCTCCTCCTCCCCTCTCATAGACGTTCTTAATTTTTTATTTTTTTAAAGGTAGGGTGTCCAGAAAAGTTGTTGGAACATACAAAGACCCATTCTTTAAAATATCAAGCACCCATATCGCTGCCAATTCTACATTTGGGTTATTCCTCCATTTGGTTATGCACATATTCTGTGAATAACGGAAATTTCCAGACCTCGAAGAGAAATTCCAACATAAAATTGGTATTTAACGCAAATTTAGGCATAATACTCGACTTTCCTGAATTTTAAAAGATTAAAATATATTTGGGGACTGGGCACACATTTCTTCTCGTGTTCCTTTCCACTTTCCCTGCTCTTTAAATCTTATTTAAACAGAAAAACCAAAAACTGAAAAATAACATCCTAAGTGGAAGTCCAAAATGGCTTCCCCCTCTCTCCCACCTGTCCACAGGATGACCGAAAGCCAAGCAAACCTCCCCCTTCATTCCCCCCTCTTGAGGACGTCCTTTTTGAATGGCCCCTTGGGTAAATTATTTTTTCCAAATTTAGTTTATTGTTATTGGGAAGAAATGGTCTTTCTATAGTGCACTTTCCAATAGTTCATCTGATGAATGTTTCGATTAAAACCTTTTCGTGTAACGCTCACTGTACATGCAACCAATTAAGAGTGTTAACCTAGAAAGCGCGTGAGGGGGCTTTGCCAAGAGGGGATTAAGCTGAATAATAATTATCGCAGTTTCTTTATAATCACGTTGATTGCATTCATTAGATGCCTATTAGAAGATAAGGCAATGATAATTACAATTCATTTTTTTGTTCATTTACTCGTAAAATTTGCAAGAACGATCGATACAATACTCTACATTTTTTTAATCTTAAGTGTTCTTATCTTTACTTTAGAGGGAAATATGAAATTTTCCATGTAAATTTTAAAGGGAACATGCGTTTATGAGCGTGTTTAATTTTATGTGGATTTATTTCACAGTTACTATAGGTGTTGCTAATATGTATGAACACATTTTAAAGATAATCCCTGTATACCAACGAGCATTTGCGAGCAATGTTAAGCTTTTGATGATTATTTTAAATATGCTTTGAACATTTATAAATAAACTACCTAAAGAATAGACCAAGCTTTTATTTATAGATTATCAAATAATGTACATATATGCAATTGTGCTACTCGAGTTATTCTGAAATACATATATAGTTTCTATATTAAATCAAAAGATATTGAGATAAGTAATAGTATTGGATTTTCAATCTTCATATGTCAGAATTTTTGTATTGTTTTTGAAAAAAAATTATAATTTTGCGAATATGAAATACGTTTTATTGTTATTATTATTTTTCAAATATGGAAACTTATGGTAATAACAGAAGTAGAAATTCATTATCATAAGAGCTGTACAAAAAATAGACCCAGTGTATAGTCCGGGAACTACTACATTCTACACTGAATTTCTTTATTGTTTATGTATAAACATTTATTTATTTATACTGTATACATCATGAAATTGATTTGAGGTTAATATGGTTAAAGGATACGCTTAGTATTTCTAATTTTTTTAGATGTAATAAAATATTTTATATTTGAATATTCTATTTTGCTTTCAACTATGCTTTTTTGTATATTTATGTTTATCATCGGTTTTGAAATTGCAATTCCGATTGTTTATAAAAAAAGTTTGAGGGCAGTGATATTTCATATTACAGTAGAACTCACATCCGAATGTCCGCATTGAAGAAAAGATTTAATCTACTGTAAAATGATGTTATACACGCTTTATACATGCTTTATATACATTAAACATTTTAATTTTCTACAAAAATAGAGCAAATGTGTATTTTTTCTTGTTTTATATAACATTACTAGCCAACAATTGATATAACACATTTCAAATTGGATGAATATTAGTACAGTGGAACCTCGATAACTGTAAACTTGGATAATACGAATGAAGAGTAGATTTTAATAATATTTAAATAATTTGCATAACTTTTGCAAAGTTTTGTAAAAAAATATATGTAAATATAATGAGGCTAATAATTTAATACATCATGTATATGTGATATACATACAGCTTGGATAACAAGGAAATTTAGATGATCTGAACTCGTCTAAACATGTGAACAATATGAAAACAGGCGTTTACATTATTAGAGAGTATGAGCACGCCAACTTTGGTTACGACCTTTATACTTCTTTAATAAGAAATTTTCGGGAAGGGAGGAGCATTGTTTTGAACGAATTTACATAAAATCGTTTGAAATATGCTCAT
>JAUJYV010001624.1:0-16472 GCA_033995625.1 Ophyiulus pilosus
AGAATTAATTCTTTGCCACCTTAGGATGGCTCGTAAAATTGCACGTGCCATAATGAAAAAAAAACTATTGAATTTGACTCGAGGAAGTTTTGTTGTTATTTGATAAAAGTGATATAACGTACCGTAACCCAGGATGTTGTGAAAAATTTTATGTTTAGTTATGTTTTGTTGTGACGCTAGTGACAACATTATAGTAAAAACTGTCATTATTTACAAAAAAATTCTGAGGAATTGAACACGAGTTAAGGATTACAGAAGTAAAATATTGCCATTATTTAATAGTCTACTGTATAATTCTCATTCCCAATGTTATTTTTGTGAACATATCTTTCAAAAATGGGATTTTGTCTGGAATAGATACTGTCAATTTTGTGTCTGTACATGTTTAATTCACAAGCTATTTATACGTCCCCAGTGTTATAAACATAACTCTTAAGAACAAACACATTTTATAGAGAAAAAAAAAAAAAAGAAAAGAAAGATATTTCTCAATGCTTAAACAAAAGGTGCATTTAGAAATTTATTGTTTCTGGTCTGATAACTGGCTTTCAAAGTTGTAAATATGTGCTGGCCGTGTCGATGCAACCGGATGTTGCCATAACAAGAATTTCTTCCCTCGAGGTAGCAATTTCTGCTAGTTGCAATCCATGCAGGCAACATCCACATTGTCTACTGTGTGTATATAGTGACTCAGTCACACGAGACACTTCTAAACCAGACATCTAATGACGTCAATAGCCATCACCCAATTAACAATAATAACATTATTCTTTTCAACAATCTCTGATAGGGAGTGAACCTTTGACATTACATTTCCAACATGGCCGTATGCTTTTATCGAAAAAGAGCAAATTATGGAAGAAGAGGACGCAGCCATGTTGGAAATGCCATGCTAAAGACTGCCACGTCACCACCAGAGGGTACTGATTCAATTCAATTCCAAATCGCAATTTACATGTTTTCTTTGTAAGGTTTTGCGTGTTATTTCATGACTGCAATTAACTGCTGCAATGGATTCAGTGAACTTTTAGTCTTTGATCGATTCAGAAATTATTCGAAAAAGTTTTTCACCTGATGGGACATGATTAGGCAATCAGAGGATTTTATAGACAATGAAATGGTTGTATGACTGAAAAAAACCCGCAAAAAATGTTACCCCTACGATTCTTAAACTTCTTGGTATGCAGTAAATTCTGGTAATTTCGAGGCACTCAGTCTAGTATAAGTAGTTAGTGGTTTCTTGACTTAATTGGGATAAGAGACCTATTAATATACTGTAATTGATCAAATATCGAAAAAAAGTTGGGAACTATTAGGAAAATATTATATTGAATGTAAAACGGAACATTAAAATAATGCACAATAGTAATTGATACTTCATTATTGATGGCAGTTGGATTACTGAAATTGTCAGTTTGTATTTTCAGATGTCTTCTGTATGTTTAGATGAAACTTCAAATGGTTTGAACATCTTAGCCTGATTAAGTAGTTGATCTAATCACTTAATCAGGTTAAGGTCTTCAAGTCCCACTTAACAGTGTCTACATTTACCAGGATTCACTGTAATTTTTCATGAAAGTGGACTAAGCACTCTAATACTGGTTAATCCTAATATGTAATTCGAAAAATTAGCCAGGGAATTTATATTTACTGTACATACATATGTGATAAGTGTAGATTGTTTTGTGATCATATCTAGTGTGAATTGGGTGAGGAATTTTAAACTGCATTTAGGGTAGTAAAATTTTAAAGGATAATGAAAAGAAAATTAATAATTTAAATAATATAAACATTAAAATAATATATACGAATGGTGGTTAGACTTAGGTTCACATAGAATAAGTTTAATCCACTGCACTAAATACAAATAGATTTCTTTTTATATCAGAAAAAAATTCTACTAAAATATATATTTTTTTTTATTCAAAAGATAACCCCCAATTTTTTAAACCACCAACGATTAGCAATTCCTGGGAATTAACCCACAGATTCGACATCGATGGTAGTGTGCTACTTTTTAATGGTTCATCATGCCCAAAGGCGTTAATGCGTCATCCTAAAAGCCATCACTTCTCTAACAACATCCTCTGAGAGTGGCAAAACACACAATCTTTAGTTATAGGAATGGTGTAGAGTAGGCCAGGGCCAGTGAAATTGTTTGAAAACTTGAAGGTGACTTGTATACACACACACACACAGTTTGAACCAATGATGTCAATTGCCCCGTGCTCACCTTTACAGGGTGAGCAAGGAGCATAAAGTTTGTTTTCATCAGCAAGTAATGGCAAAGAAATTTTAGAAAATGAGTTTGTATGTTGAACGTTTTGTTGAGAGTTTGTGTTGGTCATACCATTTAAAGTTTAATTAATTAAAAGGGGAGCATGACTTCTGAATGCAAAAGTAAAACACGACTCACGAGTAAATTCCGTACTTTCGTGCTTAATTCTAGCAAAAAAAATGCGGTCAATTATATAGTTAAAACTAATTACACGGAATGTAAAATAAGTCAATAAATTAAAATTTTAAACAAAAATGTGTAGAAACGAACAACGCTATTACGCTATCGTGGGGAAACATGAAAAATTGGCTGTTTTAACAAACACGCTATGCTCAACGAGCAAACATGAACATTTTAAAGGGAAAAATTAGGTTTTATAATAACCATAACCCATCTACCATAACAACGTGACACAATTTCACTATAAAAAAAAACAGACGTGAAGCATTAAGTTTGTATTACTTGCAGTCTGATTACTTGACTACTGATTAAATGCCAACTTAATTAATGTATACTTTGCTTTTTTAGACCCAATTTTATGATGGGGAAATGTTCGTTAATATATTTGGGCATTTTTTAGCCTGATTATTCACATTGATGCCCAAACATGCATTACTCATTTTCATAAGTTTATTGCAACAATATGTTTGGGCGACCAAATGGCTATTATTCTGGTTTTCTTCAAAATGTGAAAAAGGAAATAAATAATAGAGGTTGATAGCAACACTGGATATGGTGTTCAAATTCGTAGTCTATAAATTCCACCATTAATTGATTATATTATTACAAAAATTAAAAACGCAGAACAATGCATGATATCATATTTATAATTTCAATAAATTTTCATGCATTTTTGTGTTAATAAAGTCTGTGTTTATTTTTAGTTATAGTAAAGATATGCGAGATTCTTGTAAAATAGTAAAGTTGCTTAATTTCACAGCATTGATTATTACTTTTGTTTTTCGAATCAAATATGGTAGCCAAAGTAGTTATTAGATTTTAATCTTGAGTTGCAAAATTTATAAAACTATTATAATTATGTCAATCTGCTTAAAAGGAAATTTAATTATAACAGTATACAACAAGAACTTACCTACATATATTATAAAGATAAAATGCATCGACGGTGAGGTAGTTTATGATGCTAGTTACTCATTTATTATTTCACATTCTATACGGTTAATAAAGAGTTTTCGTGCAACATACAGTGTAATTTTGTAACAGCTGGTTTTCCAATATGTATTTGATGAAGTACTTGAAATAAAAATAACTTTGTTTGTTCAAGTGACAATTTAACTTCCATTCAACATGGTTTGTGTGATTAGTCTGCTAGAATTTTGTAAAAATATGTTTTGCAGGACCAGCACATATAACACAGAACGACATAGTATAAAAGTTACATATCTACATTCATTGAAGTATTCTTTTATTATTTCAACGTTTATTTGCCATGAATACGCTGGTATATTATAACATTGATAGTTATATAAACATGTATATTATCAAACTATATTTCGATATAGTTATCCTGGAAATTGATCATAAAACCATATGTTGGACATATAATGTAGCGCAATTTTGTAAAAGTTATGAAGGAAATATTCCCTGCACTTCACTGCTTCACTAAATGTATGGAATGCAGTAACCGCATATCATAAAACAGGAGTACCATGATACATAAAATAACGCAGCTTAAAAATATAATAATGCATTTTTCTTGACGATGTAGGTTGAAAGGGGATTTTTAAGGATTTCAAAAATAATAAAAATGATTCAAGTTTGTAAAAAAATATACATAATATACATAGTTGAAAAAACGCAAAGAGGCCAATAAGGGTTTTAGTCGCGTGCTCGTTTAACAAACAATTCATTGACATAATGTCTATTCAAACACGCAATATTTGACTAGATGAGGCTCGTGTTCCCCCCACCTCTTAAACATTATAATATCATGGGAAGTGTTATTTATTTTGAAATTTAACATGTCCAATAGGGAGACTTAACTCTGTATGAAAGAAGTGCCTAGAAAATAAGAACTCCTCATTGCATATGTTTAGTACATTATGCAACCATGAATTCTTTTACATATTTTAGATTGAGATAAAGTGGTATATTGACAAAAGTACTTAAAATTATGTTGAACATGAAATAATGCACGAGCTATTGAATAAACCAATATTGTTTTTGACCAAACCAAGACAAATGTTTTTATAACTTCAATGCATGCCAAATACTGCAAATGTTAAAAATGTAAAATGCAGTTTGGGAAATTTGGCACCGTCTTTGACAATTACAAACTGCACTGTGAATTTGCAACTTATCCTTATCAAAGTAAACGTTAGAATAAATTTAAAAAAAGGAATTTTGGAATGGGACAAAGCTGTATATTGACTACAGTTTGGTACTTAAGATTATGTAGAGCATGTAATATTGCACGGGTCATAGAATACATCAATATTGTTTTTTGACCAAACTAAGACCAAAGTTAATATTATAACCTTAATGCATGCTAAATACTGCAAAGGTGAGAATTTAAAATATAGTTTAGGAAAATTTGGCACCATCTTTGATAATGACAAACTGCATACTAAACTTACATCTTATCTTTATCAAAGTAAAAAGATAATGAATTGACTAATTAGCTTAATAAAGATAACTTACCCGTGGCACCACATCACAGGCACAAATGAATTGGCCACGAATTTGAAATAAAGTTCACTCATTTGGACCGATGAATTAACAAGAACCGTTAAGAAAACGCCAGTAAAAAGGACATTTCTCACAATTAATATAATCCAAAGTTGAGCTGGAAGCAGTGAACTTAGTTGTTTATGAAACGAAAGTAATCCAATTCAAACTTGTCCGAACTTGTCGGCGCTTCGAGTATATATCACTTAGTAGCACATCACCAGTAAATCCGATGAATATTGCAACAATAAAAAATCACTGAAGCTTCTCGTTCCAATCTACATCAACGGTATTTCCGCATGCAAGAAGTTGTATGCTGCTAGTGAAAGTTAAGGCAGCGAAGGCCATTCACACACAGGTACGACGGTATACCTCACCTGTTGCCGAAACAACCAGCTTGAAGGTACAACTTTCTCAGAATGAGTGCAGAAACTCTCGTCACACCTGAACTCATCAAAAAATGCAATAAAAAAAACCAACTCAAGTGCCCACCTCCATAGTGAAAGTACTGCATTGAACAGGTGAAGAAGGCAATAAGGAGGAGGACCAGTTTTTTAACAAGAATGTACAAGACGCGGGAAGAAAACAAAAATTACCGCTGCACCAAACTTTTAAAATCTAATGGTAGTTAGTCGAACGTTGACTGTTAAATGCAAGGTCGGTCATGAGGGATAACCCCTTGGCCCTATTGTTAGTCAGGTGCTGTGCTGGTCATCTTAGGTCAAGTTGTAATTTTATGAAATCATTATAGATTGGCACAACAACATTGAATATTTACAGTAACCTTTCTTGACAAGAAAGTATACGAAAAAGGATCAACTCTTACCTCTTCTAAATAAAATATAAACTTAGTGAAAATTACTATAGTTTTTTTTTTGTTGGCTATATAAACGTTAAATTATTATTTCTGCATGACGTACTACATCATCTACATGTGTGACACCATGGTTCATAAGTTTAAATGGTTATACCTTAAAAATGGATACCACCAAATACATTAGCATGCAAAGCATTTGATAACTGCAGTATTTGGAAATTTAACAATACTAGAACTGGTGCAGTATAATAGCATTTTAAAATGTATAATGATGTAAGTTGTATAATGCATTACATGCGAATAAACTGCGATAATATGCTTCCGTAAATACGTTCGAAATATATTAATATAACGGAAATGTGTTTAAAGTGATTTCACCCCTAAATGGATGTTTTAAAACTTCATAAATATAACGCATGTGCAATATTAAGCATTGCAACCAATACGTAAATATGCGTTTGTGACAGGAAAACATTGTGTATTTATACATACTGCATGTTAGGCGCTGTTTATTCAACATTTTTTTATTTGGTTTTTTATTTTTTGCAAACATAGTTTTTATGTCATGAAAAGTATATTTTACTGCTTTTTGACGCGAAATATACTATAAACATTACACATTTAGAGATGAAAATTTGTTTTGGCCAACACAATGTTCTTCTTTCATTGGTATAATGTATAATATGTATAAAAAATATTTTGTCTAAGTTCCCAACAATGTATTAATTAAGATTATCTAAAAAAAATCAAAACATCTGTAGGCCCTACTTCATATCAGATTTGTTCTGCAATTAAAACTTTTATTACCCATGGAGTAAAATGAAGGTGAAGTGATTGTTTGAAATGTTCATGTAAGCTATGTATATCATAATGAATTTATTACCTACCTTACCTTGGGAATGTGCTCAAGTCATGAGTAAATACCCCCAAATTCGTCCTTCAAGCAGTTCTTCAGGCGATAAGAAAGATGAAGATTAGATTTTGAGCATGACGAAATTTCATATTTATTCTCAACATCCTCATTTTGAAAAGTGAGAGTTGTTTATGAAATTCAAATCTCATAAATTTCAAAATCTGGGCACTATGAGCTTTAAAGTATCCTATTTTAAGTATCAATTATAAATATAAACATTCAAATTTCTAAAATACACCGGCCTTGATGGGAAAACCCGTCGTATGAAAATTACATAAACCACTATGTATATGTTATTTGCAAACTATTAATTTAATACACAATGATTACTAAACAGTTGTCTTTTGCACTATACATAAACCTACGATATCTAGCTTTTGCTGAGTACATTTTCACACTTTCTAAACAACTGTGTTAAAGCGTTTGATTCGAGGAAGGAAAGGCATGAAAATCATTAAATACGCTCTACTTCTGATAAATTTCCAATAGCCATGCACATAAATACTGCATATTGCGAATTTCATTGTTCAGGGAATCCCTGTACTAAATTTTAATTACACTTGTAGGAAAAGGCCTTGAGTTTTTTGTTTTTTTCCCAAGCGTATTCCTTTGTTTCTTGAATCTTGACGTACTCGTACGTAGTTATAGAGGTGACTTAAGAGTTGGGAAATCTACTTTTCATACTTATTAATTTGTTTATGAATATTTGTTGTTCGTGGAAATGATCGTAATTACAGCTTACATCTTCAATTTAAATGATAAAAAATTATTTTGTAATGTTTTCACCACAATATATCGAATTTGGACTACGATTGTTGTTGTTCTTTACAATGGAACATAAAACTGAATAATGAAAAAACGATATTACAAAATTAAGTTTTGACGGAAAATAACCATCCGTAAAATGTTGAAAATACTAGTTTGCAAAAAATGTATTTTCAGAAGCATTTTTATAGATACAAAAATAGATTGCATAGTATATCCATAGACAAAAGAAAAACGTGTGCCAAATCACTATTACACAATTCATTATCTTGAACCCTTTTTTTATAAAAATTCCAATATTCCAATATTCTGCATGGCTAACAACGCTTTACATCATTTTAAAAAAATTGTCCTTTTTTGATTTCTTTAAAATTAACAAAACACTTGTAATTAAACTATCTGGCTTTTTTTTTATCTGAGACTTGATGGTTGCTTCGATGACTTTTATGTTTTAATGTGCAAATAGTTAAAAATGTTACTAATCGAAGACATTTTTAACTCACAAAAAAAAGTAGGACGTAACTAGAACCCCATTCTTTTAGGGGAAGAGGGCGCCATTTGTAAAGTTAAAAAATCGACATTTTTTTAACTTAAAAGTGTATTTTGCTATTGTTATTTATAAACGGTAATAAAAATTTAAGAATCCAGTCAGAATTTTAAAGAATACTTTTCAAAGGGCCCTTTTTATCTTGCTTTGGGTAAAATCCATCAAAATATAAAAATAAATTTAAACTCGTAGAAAAACGATTGCATAAATTCAACTTATTTTTAGAAAATCTCTACTACAAATTAATATGTAATCATTATTGTAATATTATCTAAAATTTCTAAATATAGTATTTTTATCAAACCCATATTTACCTCCAGTAGCCAGCATCGAGAAAGTCAAGGATCGTGCTGCCATCTGTGAACAGTTAACATCCCCGTTTTTCTACTTTTTTCATGCAAGAGGAATGACAATTGTAGGCTTGGCGTTTTTTCGTGGGGAATACCTTTTACATAAAATGTGTATTGATTTGGCGCCATGTGTGAAACACTAACACCATGGTTGGTAGTTTGAGCCCCTCTTCGTCTAGTGATTCCGAAAATACCAGTGAAGATAAACCAAAAAGGAAACGTTTAAACTTGCTTCAAAAGTTGGCCATCAGAGAGGTGAGACACGTTCGGTACAGTGTCTATAGATTTCACCTTTTTTCCATAGAAAACAAAGAGAAGGATAAGCCTAATGGTCACATTTGCCCTGGAGGAAATAATCTGTAATGATAAATAATTCTTATGTTTTTCCTGGCTAATGAAAATGCTCTAAACAGTTCAGTAAGCGTCATTCTCCCAAATTTTATTCCAATGAGATTGCTATTGTAATCCGATTTTCATTTCCTTCCCCCCCATGTTTTGCTAATTTGTCTGGAGCAAAATTAAAAATTAAAAAAAAAAATATTGCAGAAAAAATTGCAAGATTATTAATAAGTAGCATCATTATTGGGGAGAGATGATGGCGGAAGCTACCATTTCATTACAGAGTTGCCATACAGCAAGAATATAGCAAAAATGTATTTAAGGACTGTGTTATGTCTTCAAGGATTGATCTAATTAAATAATCTAGAAAACCTAAAGTATTGAAATTTCCATCAGCAAACAGCTTTATTTGATTGTAATGTCAACCTCTTGCTCTCATTAATTTTATTTTCAGCTGATGCATGTATATTAAAATGCTATTTGTACCCTTTTGTAAAGTTGCAATCACGATTGGAAGGCCAGATTCAGATTTATCTTATTGTATTTCAGATAAGGGGCTCTTTCCAAACCCATGATCATGGGCCCCGCTATCCTGTGTTTCCAAGTTTACCCGAAAGGTTGAAATTTTGCCTGAAGAGTCTAGTGCAGGGCACAACTTTAAGAGATGCGTATGTGTATAACACTTTCAAAAGGCTTTTGTTTTTAGGCTGAAGCAAAATTTTAATAAAACGTTACTTGTATATTTTAGACATATTTTCCTCGGATTCACTAAAGACGGCCAGTTTGTATTATCATACACTTCCCATTTGGAAATGGCAGAATTTCCATTTGCCATCCCATCCTATACTTACAGATTATATTTTTGGAGATTTTCACCTAACAAGTTGTTAAAAAAGGTGACTAACATTTTTGTGTTGTTTGACTGCAAACAAAGCATAGATACTTTTCAAAATTGTGTCCAATGCACAAATATGATTAAACTGCACGATGCTACTTTGTGTAAATGAAGTTAATCAAATGCTGTTTTACAGGTGGCTGACATACGCTTATTCAGGGACTACGAAATTCTTTCGGAGTTGTTCATTACAGTTTGTCAGTGGCCCTCTGATCACAGCAAGATTCTAATCCATGGATTCAGGTAATAGAAAGTTAACGGACGAGGAGATGAGCGTAATTAGGGTTAAACCATGCATGATCGATAAATTCATAAAAATTAAATTCATTAACAATTTTAACAAAATTAATTTCATTGACAGCCCATTGGGTGATCAAGAACACAGGGTACCGCAGAATTCTTGTTACTTAACTATCGCTGGTATACCACCAGTTTTCCCTTGCGAAGATTGCATAGCTTCGTTAAGTCATTTTCTCCCAGGTATGTTAGCGTCATTTTGAGACACGATTTGAATCTATATCTTAGAAAAATTTCAAAACCCTATTGCTGATATTTTCAGATGACGAGGATGATGACTGGGACAATCGCAGCTCATCCATGTGCTTGTTACATGGTTTTGTTCTTCACGTCCAATACCATTTGGTGCCCCCCTTTCCAAAATTCAACCCAAAAGTGTCCCTGAAGAAAGATGGTCGAGTGGTTCTCAACACGGGGGATTCCTTGATCGCACTCTGCATAACTGCCGAAGTAAAAGAGCGAGATGCCTTAGTGGGCAATCCGGTGAACAAAGACTGCGATGCTTTGTGTGCCAGCCTAGAGGCCTGCTTGTCATCGTCACCTAGATTTTCTAGTGCCACATCCTCTAGTGTCGAATCCGTTGATAGTGATTCTTTCAACAATGACGGCTCCACAAACTGTGCACCGCACTGCACGGAGTGTACAACGACAACGAAAGACGTTGTGGATTCGGCATCGACTCAATGTTCTTCTGTCACCGGTGATTCTGTTCGCTTTTCCAGCGATCCGAGCGATGCGTGTACTTCGACCTCTCAAACCGTGTTGGAGTTATTCATGTCGCCGCCTTCTCGCAAAACGAGGCACAAATTTTATTCCAAATTGGATTTTAAGGAGGAAGACAAACAGCAGCAACGTGATTTGTCCTCGCACGAATGCTGCAAACCTCATGATTCGGCATTCAAATCGCACGATGTACAGTCCCACGATTGCGGAAAATTGCTGGAGGGCGGCAAATGGCACGAAGCTTGCAAATCTCAAGAAGGCTGCAAGACGCACGATTTTGTGTCGAGTCAGCAGCTGGATGGCTCCGAAGTGACTGGAATCTGTGGTCAAGGCGACTGTTGCAACGAATCGTGCCTTTCCCCGATAAGGCCATGCAAACATTCTTCCATAAATATGCGCAAACTGCACGATTCGGCATTCGGCCAGCAGCAGGAAGTTTTGGAAATCAACGAAGTGTGCAAACATTCTTCCATAAACGTCGGGAGGCTTCCCGAAAGCGGAATGCGCACGTATTCTCACGTGCCTTCGGAAGACCCTTGGGCAGTGGTATGTGTTCAAAAGCTCACCGGTGGCTACATTGAATCGGTGAAGGAAAACGTATCGCCCGACCTCGAAACATGGAACCAACAGGGAAAAGCCATAGTGGTCGAGAGTGGAGTAAAAACCCTGCCCAGTATTGACTTGGCCTATCTGAGTCCACCATTGCCTCGTTCCACTAGTCCTGAAAATGGAATTTTAATGGGGGTGACACAGTCTACGCCTAACTACATAACATGCGCCAGTCGCGTTTTCGTTCCTCACGTGGGTCCAAACTTGTCAGGCGAAAATGAAGGTGGGTGAAGTCAAGATGTATAATTAACAATCATGGATTAAAATTTTAGGTCAAAATGCAGCATTTTAACAACATAATCTAACATTTCCAAACGGTTTTAATTATACATTTGTATGCTTCGTGGGGTATCTTGACAAAAAATAGCTGCGAAGTGAGAGGTTTAATAAGCCTAGATTGAAAATGGGAAAGTTTTTGACATTAAGCAACTTATTTTTCAGATGAAGAAGATTTAGGGAATTACGCCTATCAAAACAGTCTTTCATTTGAAGTGTATTGGCCGTCAGGAACTCGCCTCGTTCCATGCCCAACAAATTTTGCCGAAGTGGTATGTTACCATTATCTACCCTTTCGAATTGCTTGTGAGCAGGATTAACGCTTTGCGTTCTGTTTTTACCTCAACCGTTAGACGGGACCTGCGATTGTAGTCCAGCAAGCTGCGTTCGACGTTGAGCCGTACCTCCACGAGACTGCCCAACGACTATGCAGCGAGGCAGGACAAAAGTACCAGGCCTTTACTGACTATGACGTCCAAATAGTGGAAGTGGGTAAACATTTGATACTAAGAAAAAAAAGTTGCAATATTTTTCTTTCGAAGCATTACCTTGTGGATTTTTTTCGTGCCTAATCAGGTGTTTGCAGAAACTGGTGACGTTTTGGCATTGGCTGTGATGTTGGTGCAAGCAACGCCTAAAAACAAGGGACTTGTCAAATGTCAGAGGTATTAATACAGTTAATATTCTACGTACATCGTTTGTCCGAAAGCGCATATACGAAGGAAACCTCGGGTTACAGACGAGCTGATCCGCATTAACATTTTTTTCGTTTGCTTGTCAGAAATACGAGCGGGATTATAAGAAAGCAGTTCGAGACCGGTTTCAAGTTTTTGTGGAACATTCAAACAGGTATGTTACAGTGACCTTGTGACGATGCAGTCAACAGCGCAGAATAAAATTAATGATGACGGTTCATTTAGGGAAATATCGAGTCGTAGAAACAGAGTCGTTGAGAGAAATAGACGTACTGAAGGGAAAAGCTCTTATGTGAGTATTGTGGTTATTCAATCGTTATGTTATCTTGTAAATTCTTACCATCTTCATGATTTTTAATTTTCGATATTAGTCCTCGCCCTTGGAATCCGGGTAGAAAAAAATGTGCGTCACTTCAAGAAAAGTGGTTTCTACCGTGTGCACCAATGCAAGATGTGTTAGTGTTGACTAATGAACCTATTTTTTCTGGTAAGCATAATACTACTGCTCGATTTGGATTCACAAAAACGACCAATTCTAACCGAAGCATTGTTTTCTATTTGAAATCAGGAGTTTCCTTGGAAGAATTCAGCCCTCCCAGCGGCGATGTGGCTATTGTAAAATACTAGAAAGGTTTAACGGACATGTACATTGGCACAGTTCGCAGTTCGTACATATTCGTTGGCATTTCTAAGTTTTAAAAAAACTATTATATATTAATAACTGACGAGAAGTCGGTCTTTCATAATTTTGGATTGTTTTGTGTACATTTTCCTCTGCTCATAAAGTGGCTGTTTATAATAGCAATAATAATAAAAGAGGGGAACCTTATGGATTCATTTCTTATTTTGTATTGAACGCAAAGGTCGTACAACATTTAAGTCTGCATCACAGACAACATGGTCGCAAGCAAAATGTTAAATCCCTTTTTTGCATTTTATCACGAGTTTTATTTGTTTTATACAGTGCAAAAAAGTGACCGATATTATCGCAAAGAATAATATAAGCCAAAACGCAAAAATAACTACCACTTGGAATTACGGAACAATAATACAAAATTTACAAAAAGTTGAGATTTCGAGAAGGATGCTCAAGATTGCCAGATGATGAGCGTTAGTCAGAAATTGTATTTCTAGCTTGGTTTGATCTGTTTAATTGGCAGCGACCCGTGTCGCCTTGTTATCACGAGGACACATTTGTAAAATTAAATATTATGCGGGTATGCCATGTGAGATCTTAAGAGACGTTTTTAGGAGATTTCTAATGCTACTTTCCTGGCATTTTGTTGCAAAAAACTGAGCTAAACCACAGCTATGATAGCCGACTGGCCAATATAACAAAGAGCTTTCCCATTGTGGGAAAACAGGATTAGGCTAGTTCATACAGATACGGTACCATTGTCTTCAAAAAATTATCCATTCAAAATTTGTCGATATTGCAGAAGGCTGTGCAATAAATAGGATTAATAGTAATGATCTGGTTATGTGAACCTCAAAATATCACACCAGCCAACATGAAAACCAATTTTTCAAGAAAACGTGAGATTTTTCAAAGTACACAACCATCTAATGCTTTGAACTGTGTGCTTAGCTTAAATGTTTGACATCTTAACAGTTCATTGTACTTAGTGGAATGTTAAAAGCTTAAATCGCGTTCCTTGGCTGCTGAAACGTGGTACAACAACATTTTTTCGCAGCTCTTTCAATCGGCCAATCAGATAGCAGACCGGAATAATCGTATATACCGTGGTTAGCTGGATAAAAAAAAAGGAATTGCAAACAGCTGACTTACCACTTCAATAATATATGGATGACATTGTAATCAAAGGCACAGCATTGCTTCATGGTAGACTTAGCACGGATTAGTCCTCGTTGGTCATTAACGAAACATCGAAATCTGTATCGGTGTCCCGAATCAAAGGAATTGCTTCTTCCCAGGCGGACAAACACTAAAACGGGAATAATGCGATAAACATAGGGATTCATTGATAAATACTAATTGTATCGAATTAAACTTGCCTTTTGATAGAATTCGATTTGGCTATTAGCCACGGACGTAAACATCGTTTTGAGATCATTGTGTTTTGTTGCGTGCCAACGCTCGAAATCTGAGCGGAGGTCTGCGTTTGCGCATTCCACTCTGTCATTGTTAACTTCGGCTTGCTGGGTTAACTATGCAAATTGGAAGTGAACGTGTTTAAAGTAAATAATAAAAATATGTTTGACTTTAATGGAGCGTGCATTGGTGCATATGTAGTTAAGGTCGGTTATGTTAATGAGCAGGAGTACTAACAACAGTCAACAAATTTCTTAATTATGTTATATCTCTTATTTCTGAACAACAATTCGGCGAGAATATCTCAAAGCTGATTAAAAACGGAAATTTAAGAAATGGGTTTAACTTGATAACTAATTATTTTAGCTATTTCTTTATTATCAATTTCTAAATTTTGTGGCATGCCGACTTTATAAATTGCATTCAAACAAATGCATTTTAAATAAAACCCTGATTTAGGAATGGAAAATATAACAACCTGAACTATTAAATGACTACAGGGACAATGTGAAGAAACTTACAAACGTAATAACTTGCTCGATTTTATCTTCTTTGTCCTTTTTAATCTCTTGAGGGTCTTTTCCCAATAAAGCCCCTATTGAATATTGGGGATTTGAAATTTGGGTCTGAAAATAAATTAAATTGTGCTGCAATACGTCTTCCTCGAGTATAACATTCACTTAAAATGACCAAATCTCACGTTTGATTGCATTCTGCTATCCTTGACGCATTAAAAATAAATAAAAAACCACTATGTACAGATTGATAATGTCAGATGTGATAAATACTAAGCTGATGACTTAAGCGATGGAAAATACGATGAAATGTAAGCACAGTGCTGAATGTTGATTTTCCAGAGATCATGCGAATAATCATGCAAATTCTTGGGATTGGCATGCGATTAAAGTAAAGAGTGCGTGAGTTAGAAAAATTTATAACATAAATAGTAAGCAATTTATTTACTTGTTCCTTTTCAGTTTTCCTACTTTTCAGTTCTTCGACTGTCAGTTCGTACTCTATTTGCATGGCATCTCGGCGTTTGAGAGTATCTTTGATGGCTTCGGCATATAAAATATATTCTCTTAGTGGCTGGCCGAATTCAGTCTCGTAGTTATCCACCTACGCGATAATTCATTAGAACTCAATTACGCATGAAGACTTTAAAAACTAATAGCAAAAATTGCTTTAACGTGCGGAGCATACATTGGCTTGTTGAGCAATCGCACATTTTTCCACAGAGCTTGCCACAGAAATCAAAGCTCTTCCCAGCTGGTTTTCCGAACTTGACCAAAGGGTGAAAACTGGATGAAACTCTCTCAATTCTGACACTTGGTCTGAAACACAATATGGTAGTCATAATCGCAACAAAAAGCAATGATTCGACCATTTTAAAAGGGAAAATTTATAAGCCAGATACCCGTTTGTTCTTTATTAATTCTCTGTGAAATCCGCTCAATGTTGCCTAGTCTGTCTGCAAATTTGTCTATGTACTCGTTCATTTGATCAAATTCAGGAGCCCTGGACTTCATCATGTACGTAGCAGCTAAATTATGAAATGTAGATGTCATACGGCCTAATATACCAGGGCCTTCTTTCTTGTGAGCTGCAAATTCCTTAATAAAAAAATTAAGGAATTGAAAAAATGTAAACCTAATCTAAACAATAATTCCTCAAAAATAAGATCACTTACGAAGGGCTTGGCGACTAGAAATAGCTGTAAATTTCTGTCAAAAGACAAGACGGGATGTTCCGCAACTCTGGTCAAGAACCTGTTCAATGCACTCATTCGCGTCTTTACAAAGTCGGCGTTAAACCGACTAAGTCTTTGCATGCTAAGCTTCTCCGGTAATGGCTGAGAAAAAATAAAAAATAAATGTATGGAGGCTGCACTTTTAAAAAACTCTTCATTTTCCAGCTATAAAACTGAGCTTTAATTTCTAAAAGACAAATTTGAACTTACTGGAACTAAATGAGATGGATGTGTTTCTTCTAATTTATGTCTCAACCACATGAAATCGTTATACCTTCTTCTAACGCAGTATTCGTGATTGTCATAATTGCTACGAGTGGTCTAAAATTAATAAATGAAACATTTTTCCGTCATGCTTTGCAGTGAAGCTTTTGAAATAAAACTTTCCTTGCAAATTCCGGAATACAGTCGATTCCGCTTAATCTGGACACATCCGGCGGAGGCGTTTTGTCCCGATTAGGCGGCTGCCCAGAATAT
>JAUJYV010001625.1:0-16463 GCA_033995625.1 Ophyiulus pilosus
CTGTGAAAAAGTTGTTTCATCTATGGGTTTTTGTACATCATTCTTGTGCTGACTATATTTGGATAGTCATTGAAATTATTGTTTTCTGTAAATTGTTCTTGCTGTCCTTCTTATGGTTGTTTTTTTGCCATATTTTCAGGCGTTTGTGACGTTCTTGTAGCTTTTAAGTCGTTGTTCTATAATTCTTGCAAGTTTTACAAGTTTTGCTAGTCCTGCAACAGTCATTGTTGCAGTCGTTGGACACATTAGGTCCGAATGATGAGTTCCTGTGGAAATTTATGTTTTCATTTAGAACACATTTTTAATTTCGAATGTGAAATCATATAAATGCAATATCTGGAGTATATCATCTGGGTATATTGTTACAGAACTATAATTTATGTGTTTGAAGTTGTAGCTGCGTGTCATCTCAGAACACTTCATTAGCACTTGATATAGTATTCTAAAACATATTCCATGTCTTTATGCGGCTAGGGGTTCCAGAATGGGTGTTTTGGTGGAATCTATTCGGTGTTATTTGGAACACATTTCGGGGCTTGAAAGCATCTTTTTATCCAAGGCGGAATTAGCGTTCCAAACTTTAAAAACATGTTCCAAATGTGTTTTTTGTGTGTTAAATTTAATGAAATTTGTATTGGTTCAATCTGTTCAATATACACATTTCGGACTTTGAACACATTTTGTGATTCCAATTTTATATTGGGGTTTATAACATCAATGCGTTCCAAATGGACGCTATTCGAACACATTTTGTATTTCGAAAGTGTTCCTTGGCTCTCGATGCAGATAGCAATTTTATGTACAAACATTTGGGTCCGCACAAGACGTCAGCCTGATTCATGATCCCCACGCGCGTTTTGCGGGGAGGCATGCAGCAGGGCAAGAGAATCGTGCATAGTAATATCCAATTGGTGGATGCGGTGTACGTCTTGATCAGAAAGCTCCTTCCATTTGAATATTAAATATGTCGCCGGGGGCGCTTCTGTCAGATCTATCAAAGTGGGGACGGGAGGGGAAATAGACTCTGGATTTTGCGCTGGAGCCCCGCGGCCATATTGGCATAGAGCCCCGATAGGGCTGGCTCTGTTTCTGATTCCCCCCCACACCCACTATCCACCCTCTCATCGGTGGAGGGGGGGTTAAGTGGGGAGGGAACCAGGACGCCCTCTGTCTTTTATGCTTTCCGTCCTGGTGATTCTTGGCGGTGGTGGCTGTGGTGGTGGTATATAGCGGCACATGGAGGAGACAGAAATCGATGAAACTCGTTTCTTCGGAGACCTTTACCCCCCTCAACCCACCCAGACGAGGCAGGTGTGCGCATGCGCGGAAGGCGCCGGGGATGAAATTAAAAATTAAGCCCGGTCGTTTATAATTCACGTGTATGGATGTGTATATATGCATGATGGCGGGGGCCATCTTGACGTGACCGCCGTACGTGGCGCTGCCGGCGTATAGTGGTGGCGGAAGCGGTGGCGGCAACACTGGTTTTTGGTTAACGGAATGTTTACCTGGTTTTAACTAACCGAAGCGTGTTAGCTGTGAGCTATGCATGGAAAGATGACGGGCTTCATCTTTTCAGCATGGATGCTCAATGCGAGTGAAGGTGGATTCGGAGTGAGATGTGATGCACTTACTGAAAAAAATTTCTCAAGGTTCGAGGTTGTGGCTGTTTCAGAACACTGTTCAACGCTTGAAAGTGTTTAAAAACGTGTTCCAAATTTGTCACAGATTATGCTTTTGGGTTGGATAATATTCTTCAATTTTCAGTGAATACTTTCAGTGTAATTTTAGAAACGTATTTCAAATATGAACACATTTTATGTTTTGAGGATAAATAACTATGGGGTAAATAAATAATGTCGGTGTTATCATTCCAGAACACTTTCCAGAACTTGAAAATTGTTTTTACGCTTTCAAGAATCTGATAGCTGTAATTGGAACATATTTCCAATTTAAAACATATACAGTGTTGTGTTTTATAGGGAAAAATGTGTCCAACAATGTGCCAAATGTTTTTTGCCATACTCATTCAGACTATTTTAGAACACTTTCCTGCATTTTAAAATGTTCAGAAATGTTTAGAACTCATTTTATAATGCGTATGATTGTTTATATGTCATACATGTTCTATGGCGAATCTGATGGGCATGAGCGGACATATTCCAATACCGTCTCGAATCACGCAGGAAGTTAACCAAGGACCTCTCCAGATGCCCCTTCAGTTGTGGTTTTGTCATTCCCGGGTAACCAGAGGGTAACCTGGACAAGTCTACTCTGCGGTGAGACCCCCATTGAAAGGCGGACCCCTCCTGATCCGTTAGTAATAAGTTTAATGGCAAATACCCATCGGTTTGTTGATGAAAAATGTTATCCCCTCCTCGTCTTCCCTCTTCTTCCTGCTTCTATAAAACTCTTCAGTTCTGAGTGGATTTTTGTGGTGAATTTCTCGTTGCTCGGCGAGATTCGGTTGATTCACGCGTGATTGGAAAAAAACTCGTTCCGAATCTAAACACGATGAACACCATTTGTTGCACTGTACATATAGAAAGCAATAACATTAACGTGTTCAATCACGTGTTCCAACTCACTGTTTGAACACGTTTAGTTGACATTTCAGTGCGGATACATTTTGAAAAATGTTGTTTCTCATGTATGGACGCGTTTAGTAAGCAATAACAGGACCATTTAAGTGAATGCATATAATGTTGTCTAATAGAACATATGTTTAGTTTATGCTTCAAAGTGCATGTATACATGTGCTTTTTTCCTCCAGCGAATTTGTTCGATGCTAATATGTTCCATTAAGAACTGACTTTTTTAGTAAAGAACACGAATATAAGGAGTTGGAAAGCGTTCTGAACTATACACATGTAGGGAAGACTGGGGATACACTTTTTACTAAAACATGTTTTGCACAATCTGTTTGCTAAAAACTTAGGTTGTTATATAATAGTACAAGTAAAGGCATTTTAGATAAAATACGAGTATATCACTCCAATATGCACAATAGAACTATTTATTAATGTCACTGTCTCACCTTACCCCATGTATCAATTCTCCCCTATACTTTTGTGTTCTAATTTCGTGTATACTATACTATTGTTACGTCTTTATGGCTAACTTATTTCAAATGCCCCTTTATTTTCACTGCATGCAGCTTCGTTTTTTATATACAACCTGGATTTGTATATGAGGCATGCGCTGCTGCATGCATTCTTTTTTGTGAAGTCCATGCACTTTTAAAATCCACGTTCGTAATGCAAATGCATCATGGGAAATGAATATCTGGCATCGCCGTCCATCAAATCAGCGTCATCCGTGCTCTTCTCGTGTGTATACGTGCAGTTCCAAGTTGCCCCAACGTTGAGGTCCCTTGCCTGCACGCGCTTCAGCCCCGGGGCTCTAATCCTATAAGTGACGTTCGATTAGTCAAAAGAGTTGCCTCGAAGATCATATTTCATTGGAAAGGGACCGTGTTTTGGAACACCCTTCGAAAATTCGACATTAAAATGCGTCGGTTGGGATTTGCAGCAGCCCTCATCCCAACCACCAGCAACACGCATTCCTCAAATTTAATGCGTCTCTATTAGTGTCACTTTTGTTGGATCACTTCGAATATAACTAGGTGTTGGCACAAATGTATGCTGCGGTGGTAGCGCCTCCCCGCGGATGGAACCGAACGTGCATTCAAAAAACAACTACAAAGTCAATGGCTTTAGTCCTCAAAAAAGTAATATATGGAAATGGGATGATTCGATGAAATTTCGAATGATGCTGGCTAAATTTTGTGAAATATTTGATGGCTTTGAGTCATCGTCCCCATTTGCTATTTCAGCCTCCTATATCTGATCAGCCTCCTGTGGCTAATCAGTCGTACGTGAAGAGACATTTAGAATGATACAGGTGAATTCGGTGAAAATGGGGTGAATATGTGGGATAGGCAGAATTCTGTTAAAAGACTATTCAGCAGGGTGTCCAGCAGCCTTGAAAATCGGGAAAGTCGAGGAATTTGCTCAAATTTGTATCACCTCGGAAACGTCAGGAATTATGTTTGAAATTCGTGTTAATCACCAGTTTAAACATGAATTTATTGTCTGCGTCGGGAAATTCATTAATGAGAAGAATCCTTTATATAAAAAAACGATAACATTTTTTTTTTATATTAATTAATCGTACGAGGGGTACTTGAAAATATATTGGATGAACTTTGTAATCTGCTTGAATGCAAATTTACTAGACACCCTGATCATGCCATTTTATTGTATACATACATGTATTCAATTCAGTTATAGTAAGCACAAAATCCATTTGGTACATATAGGTGTCATATGTATATTGTAGTGTTCTTAAAATAGCAAATTGCATCTGAACGTCATACAGAAGTGAGGCTTGTATATGGATCATGTTCCAGATGAACCCAACTCAAGATTGTATTCATTTACTAACACAAAACCTTCATCAGGCGATAAGTAACAAGTAACGAAATTTAAACATGTCAAATTACAAGTATGATTAATTTCAAATGCGACAATATAGTTGTAATGTGCACATGGAAAATACTCGTATATACAAGGGAAATGATTTGAAATATTGAGAATTGGTAAACAAAAATTCACTCTGTATGGAAATATCCCATAATGGAAAATATTCAGTTTACAAGGTTCAAGTATTAGAGAGTTTGAGCCATCCAACGATAACGATAACGTTAACGAGAAACAGCGCGGGAAGCCTGGAATGGCTTTGGAATGCCATGCTTCGCATAGGGTAGTCCTTGACATTCCGGACCGCCAGCGCTGTTTCTCGTTGTCGTTACCGTTATCGTTTCGTTAGCGTTGAATGGCTCAAACTCTCTATCAAATGTGTATACGACCCACAGTTGAGTGTTGTGGTAATAATTACAGAAAAATTGGATTGGGTTAACTATAACAACCACTATAACAACTATAAGCTTAACTATTATTAGTCAACTGTAGAGTTTCTCGAGAGGGGTTGAGAAGCTTGGCTAATTTGATTTTAATTTCATTTTTTTTCTGCAATTTTCAATTTTCATAAATTACCAGTCTACTATATGTATTGTATTCCCCGTTTAACGCTCAATAATTCTCTTTACGCAAATTTCTCTGACCAGTATGCAGATGAGACGTCGAGGTGTCGTCCTCAAAACTCGTTGAAACCCCTCGCCACGCGGCCATCCTTTCCGGGCGGCGCCCCGAGGGCCCAAACCCCGAGCCGGCGGGTGCCTAGCCTCGCCTCGGGGCCCCCCGCTCGATCTTCATTGGCCGCGCCCGTTCTCCCGAGCGCTTTGGACGCCGCCGGGCCCCGCCCCGGGTCGGCCCCGTGCGGCATGGATTCGCGCATCGATCGGAAGGGGAGGGCCGCGGCCGGCGGCCAATGGGAGGCGCTGGCGTCTCGTCGGCTGCCGCTGCCGCGCCACTTCGCCTCCCGTGGCGCCTTTTTCCCCGCGTCCTCGCGTCCGGTTCGCGTGCTTTCTGTGCTCCCCGTGTCTACGTCCGTCCGTCCGCCGCGGACCCCGCTGCCGTTGACGGTCGCTCCACCTGCCGCCCCCGAGTGCGTCGCCGCCGGTCATCCCGCCCCCTTGACCCCGCGACCGCCTCCTCGGTCCGGCTGGCGCGCTTAGTCGCCGCGGCCTCGCTGACCGCTCCGGGCTAGCGTCCGGCCGCCGACGCCACGCGCCGTCATGTCCTTCATTGCCCTGGACTCCAATTCCTGGCAGGTAAGCCAACTCTTGTCTGTGTCTTGTCTCTTGTCTTCTTGGTTATGCGTTGCGACAGGGAACGCATGGGGAACGCGTGGATCATGATCAACGCTGGTTCTGTTTTTTAAGTACTCTGAGCTGTCGAGAAGATAATGAAGCGTGTTAAGGGGGAAAAACGTGTTTTGGTTATGTTCTCGTATACGTGTTCAGAAGGGGTTTTCACATACATGTTCCTCTATACCTCGTAATGTTCGAGGAAGCGTTTTTGCACGAGTGATGGTTGACACCCATATCTCGACGTTTTTATTGCCAAATTTGAAACGTGCATGCATGCATGCGTGGTAGTTGACAGTTTCGAAGACTTCTTGGGATAGTGTTCTCATACGTGTTCTGATGCGTATTCTAGACACTTTATCTGTTCGTGAAATTTGTTGCATGAATGGCGGTCGAAACGAGGGCGAGGAAGTTCCACATTTGTGGGGAAACATGTTCAGGTGATGTTTTCGAAAGTGTCGTTCCTCGGACATTTTTGCATGTGTGAAGGGCACGTGTTCTTTATCTTATCGGGTCTTAAACAGTTCGTTCAAGCGTTTTTGCAGGTGATGTACGTCTTGCTCTACTTGTACGAATTTTTCTTGCGCAATTCCTAGTCGTGCGCACTATAGATGACAATTTGAAAAAAAAAGTCTTCCAAATTGTGTTCTTTTCTGTGTTCAATTTGTTCTCAGGACTTCTGAACTGTTCGAGAAAGTGTTTTTGCTTTGTGTTGCTGAACACTTCCTGATGAACTTAAAATAGCATTCTGAACCATAAATGAATGGTTCGTCTTAACATTGAGTGTGACCTCGTGCTTTAATGAACGTGTTCACAATGTACTTATGTCAACATTTTGCTGTCAAAAATTGTGGCCAACATTTGCCCTAAACATGTTCTTCCAATTTGACTTGCTCCAATTTTGCTTATACAATTGGGCTAAAAATTCTGCTTATATGAATTTATCACAATTTGAACATTTCTAACATTTATGTAACACACGCACCCCGTATACAGTCGCTACTGAACATGGCTAGCACATGTTGCGATGTGTGTTGCGGGTTCATGTTTGCACGTGTACAATGAATTTAAATCACGCTAGCGTTTAACGACACGAAATACATGTTCCAGGCATCTAAATGTCCGTGGACCAGAACATGTGTTATGACATGTTCACATCACATGTTTACATGGACATCATGCTATATTGTTGACACAGTATGACGGGAATACAGGTTTGCCATTCAACATAGCGAGTGCTGATCCAAAGTGTTCTGTACGTGTTCTACGCTTACATTGACCGCAATGTCATTTTAGGAAGCAGGATCGCACGGGTGAGGTTGTTCGGATCACTGCCATCCCCCGCGGGCCGGTCAGTTGACGCATCAAGCGGGATGGACATCGGTCATCTGCCGGTCACTTTGGGGGTATTCCGCTGCCGCTGTTGCTTCTGCTGTTTCCCAGGGAACTGCGACATTCGTCGGACTCTGTGATACTGATGCTGTTGCGGTCAAGTGCGATGGCCGTCCCGCGGGAGATGGACCGACGATCGCCGATGAGTTATGGCCGCCCACGGCCGGTTGATGGACGGCTAAACGACTTGATGTCCGGTGTTTGGCCATTTTTTTTTCTCACGGCTTTCGACGCTTTGCCATGCCGGTCATGCGTCGCCACCTCCGCGGCACGACGCTGCATGCATGCGGCAGGAATTCGCTAGGGGCTCGTAAATCGCCATGGGAGTTTTATGGGTTTCGACGCCCGTGATGCCATCGGACCTTGACGGACTCGATCCGCGAAGGTTTTCGGAATTTATTTTTTTAAATCTACGTATTGGAAATATGTTGGAAATATGACATTGGAATTCTTAATCATTGGACCTTTTTCAAATTTGTGGGTTTTCCAAAGAGCATGCAGTCTGCGAAGGAGATTGCATTGCACGTTATGTACCTTACGTCACGTGACTTATTTCATTGTGTCATTAATACCAAAATTGTTACCTAGTATAAAGGCATTCGATGAAGGAAGGAGATAATTAATGTAAATCGCGTGATGCCGTCTGTGACGAAATATACACATGTGCCAAAATCACCAAATTATTCAAATTTCAATAAGTATAAAATGTTATTTATTGGTCAATATTTTTTTATTTTGTTTATTTGATTTTGATGTGTTCAAGCAATCGTTATAAGGTTCCCCCAATTCTAATTTTTTAATATCTAACCAACAATTTGAAATTTTGGCATTTTTTCACATTTTGTAAATATTTGTTTTGGCGCATTTGAAAAACTTCAGAAATTAATTTTCTTTAGGAATTTGTGAATTGTGGATGTTGATGAAATTTCAACTCTATATATAGTATGTTGCTGGATTTTTGAGAAATTTCACAAAATTTCGTATTCGTGCATCGCTGCCATGCATGTAATATCAAGTATCTGTTCTGAATGAACGGTCCTTGTCGTTATGTCGATTTTTTTACAAGTGTGGTTATATACTCATGTATATGTGTGTGTTCTATACATGTTCTGGTTCAGTATTCATGGTCAAAATTATTGTACATGTCCAAATGATGACAAAAATCGTATCCATTTCTTCCAAATTATTGAGGAATCTTGATATCGGCTTTAAGCATGTATGCATTTATATTTATAGGTCCGATTGCATAAAAATACATGCAATGGTCACTCCATGCAGCTATATATAACTTTTTGACATTAGGTTAATTAATGGGGTTTTGCCCGCTGTAACACTCGTGATAAAACTATAATGCCCCTCACATTTAATCGACGAATTCACTCCATGCATGGAGAATATATCGGAATTCTCGCATTGGGCCTGCTATAGAGCTGAATTAGTCTTAATCGATGTGGAAGGCCCTTCGAAGCATATTCTGCGTGCAAGACTGAACATGCAATTTGTCGTGACTCGAGGGTCTTTTAGCGTGTACCTGACCTACGCATATTTGGACCCATTTAAGCCTGTGAGCCCTTGAAAATTCAATTCACCTTTTATTCAATTTGTTCAATCAAATGTTCCATCCATTTTTTTTAAAAATCAGCGTATATTAATATTTTTATAAAAATATATAAAAATGAATAAACTAAAATTATTACCAGATATATAAAGATAAATATATTAATAATTACAAATTAAAATATTAAACGTGCAATTATTGAAATATTGGTAAATTGTACGATGTTAACATTTCTCATACTTGAATATTTTGAAAAGCGTTTTTATTAAAATATGTTTTTTAAAACCATATTTTGCGGTAAAATATATTTTTTCAGAAATTTATGAAGTCTTTGATATATAAATCATTTAGAACATATTAGAACGTATTAGAACACAAAATGCCGGTTCTCATATAGTCAAAATTAATGGCTTTTATAGTGTTCTTATACGTGCATACGTGTAGAACACATTTTTTGCTAACTCAAATTTGAATAAGCCTTCGGTTTGGAAAAGGACGATTTACATTTGAAAAAATTTGAATTAAATGTTCAGATGTTCTTAGCCCCAAATTAAGCCTGCATGCATGAGCTATTTGGAATCATTAACGTCTTGTCTTCCATTAATACTCTGGTGTGACGATTTTTTTCAAACATGCATGGATGTTGAGACTCACCCTTTTCAATACACATGTGTACGCTTCGCAAACGCGTCTGTTTAGACCTAGAACACCTCGTTATAGCACGTTGGTGGCGCTGCCCACCTGCGGGTCGTCCAGCATTAGCCCCATTGAGGTGAGATGTACGGTCGTCGGTCGGTGGTCCGTCTAATTTGCACCCCCCTGACGCGGGGGTTTTGCGGGGTTCGTGGGTTACCTACGACCCCGCCAGGTGCGACCCCTGCCCCCGCCTATAATGCTAATTGGACGGGCGGTAATTAGGCGCGAGGCGCTCATTTAACCTTAACGCTCAATTAGCACCGACGATGGCCGTTTTAGATAATGGCGCGCTTATTAATATCGGGAGGCATGCGGCCGAGGCGGAGACGCATGCCCTTAGGCCTAACATCATGGGACCGCGATGGTAAAACACGCGGAAAGATAATCCCGGTTTAGCACGTACTCGCTAAATGTGTTGACTGCTGTTTTTGTTGTTGTTTAAGTAATAAAAATCAGGAATTATACACAAATATTTCCCTGGCGTTCGACTTCAGAACACTAAATATTAAGGAGTTTATCTACATATGGTCGTGCTCATTTAGTCATGTGGCCCCATTATCCGAAATACTATAATAGTTGTATTTATAAACTCTTAAAAATGGAACGAAAAAAAATTGGAATGCATATAGGCAGTGTGTTCTAAAATGAGACAAAAATGTGTTCTTAATGCACATGAACACATGCAGATATTTGCAATTTGATTACGAAAGTAATATAATGGACCGTTCATACGATAAAATGTATTTATAGTGTTTTAACCTAATTTATTTCCCACAAGGAGAAAATTCATTTTGCTCACAGCTGCTGTTTAAAAAAGTTTACTATTTATGTAAACAAAAACATATTATCCTAGGTAAATATTCAAAATATTAATTTTTCTTTGCAATTTATATTATTTATACATTTACTGTGTTTTTTCTAAAAAAAAAAAAAAAATTCATTTTTTTTATTTTTAAATAACAGCTAGGAGCGGTTTAAACCAATCTATAATTGTGAGAAAATAAATATACTATAATCTTCTAGAACACGCAGCATGTAATAAGAACACAATCTGTTGTTTGAAGCTCCAATTTCGTGTTCTAAAATTCCAATTTTGAACACGAGATTTTGTTTTTGCAGAAATGTATATATACATTACGTATGTATACCAATTCGAATTTTAAACACGTGTTTTTTTAAATGTATGTTCTGAGGAGAAATAGCGTTCTAAACTGTTTTTGTCTGGTGAAAAATAACTCGAATTTTGAACACAGGATTTAATGCCGTGAGTAGAAGTATATATAGTGTTCTATAAACTGTTTGTTAAATTGTCGTTATATCTACATACTAAATTCAAATTGTTGAACACATAATTAGAAGTAGTGAAGAGAAAGTGTTCTAAATCGGTCCACGTGACTTACAATATATAATATTAAGTATAAACTACTTAAAAACACCTGCAGATTTTATTAGGCGAATTATAAATTTGTGAGAAGGAAATGATCTAAAAACGTTCAGGTGAATGGAAGTATAGTTATATGATTGCGTTCTAAACCCCTATTTTTTGTGTGTTCTAAAACGCACGTGACATATTGTGGATGGGCTAGCATGTATGCCAAATGTGGAGGACGCCAACAGCAAACGCCCGGCGGGGTTTTCGTGCCCCTGGAAAAGCGAGCTAATAAGCAATCGGACGAGGGTTTCGGGGTTTCAGGGTTTGTGCCCCGCCCGTTCGCGCGCCTGGATCCGTTTTTGTGGTTTTTGGCAATTTGCACGAGAGGGGGGCCGCCATTGTGCAGCCCGCAAACCGAAGCTGCATGCTTTGTAATTTGCGGAGGCTGAAGAACGCGGGCCCGGGTTCACGTCCCGCGGGGGTTCGGGACCCAGGCGTCTTTTGTCAGTATCCCGAAGCGCGATACGTCGTCTCCAACCGCCAATTTCGTCGCCTCGGTCTCTTTGGGATAAATAAAAAAAATGATTTCATTTTTAGAAACTCATAAAACGAGGGTCCATTGTCGGTTTCGGTTTTTTGGGAACCCATCCCGGGTCCAATGTATATCGCCACCCGCGAATACCCATTGTCCACTTTCGCTTTTCCCCCATTTGATGTTCGCCGCTATTGTAGGACGGCCCCTTCAATTTGGGTCCTTGCTTTCGATATTTCATCGCTGTTTAATAGACAACACCAAATGGCAATTTGGAACACGTTTTTAGAATGCTTCGAACTTATAGAACACAAATTACTATGGAATACAAAATTGTGTTCGAAGATTATGGAATGCAACGGTCACGCTGAACAAACGACAATTTGAAACACATTTTCAGAACACCTTAAAGAACTTCATGGGTCAGCATCTTCAATGGCGACAATATTTATTTGGAGCACTGTATATGTAAAAATATAGAACGACAGGGCTGTGTCAGTGACACGACAGCAACAACTTAAACGGCGCTGTGTAAGCCGATTCAAAGCCGTTAGCCGTTGCAGTCGCCGCTACACTTCCGTTTCACTGCCGCTGGGGAACTTGCCCCCTATACCGAAATGTATACTTAGCAGAACGTCTCGAAGCATTGAGCAAGCGTTCTGAAATAACAACGACGTATACGAACATTTCTGCAAATATGTATTCTCACGTATACGTCTTAGCAAATAATAGAGAGTTTGAGCCAGCCAACGCCTTAACGTTAACGGCGGGAAGTGAGGAGCCACGGACTTAACTACCCAATGAATTAAATGAACGTCATGAGTGCGCGTGACGTTAAGTTAATTCATTGGATAGTTCAGTCCTTGGCTCCTCCCTTCCCGCCGTTAACGTTAAAGTTAACCTTAAGGCGTTGGCTGGCTCAAACTCTCCACTGAATGTGCAAATGATGCTTTAGTAAAAATAAAAAAAAGTGTCTCAATGCTCCCCAGTCTCCCCTACGTTTAATTTACGCTGCATTTTACGCCTGCGTAAAAATAGTTTACAAACAATAGGACAAAAAAGCGCGTCTTCTATTATTAGCATTTGAAATTGTTGCGTTAATCTGCATCCAGTTCAACAAGAGTGTGGATGCGCAATTAGAATTTAGGGAGGAATTTTGAAGTGTTTTTGGCCAAAAAGTGTACAAACCCATCTCGTTGGGGTTATTGATTACTGCGGGCTTTTGTGCCGGAGTGCTATAATTGCGATAATGAAATAAATCAAATGGCGGGCGCCGGCTGTTGGACGGGGTCAAGGAACTATCTAGACCAGCTAAGCCTTACATATATTTAGCAGCTATCGCGTATCGTGTACGTATTACAACAACATGCAGCTTGCAGATCAGTGTTTTTTAACACACTTTAGCGCCGCAAAGGGCCCTCAAGTGTGCCGCGGGTTCTTGGTGTAGGGGCCAAACATTTTTGGTTGATAAGTTATGTACAGTAAGACCATATTTAGCCTCAGATGTACCATATACATTACTCTTGTATGTACCATATTAAACCAATACAGCCTCGTATGAACTATATACAGTATAGACTTGTATGTACCATATAGCAGTTTATCCTTCATGTAGTTCTTGGAGTAACGGTACCATGCACCAGTACTGCCTTGTATGTACCATATACCGGTATAGCCTTCATGTACCATGTACCAGTATAGCCTTATACATATACCGGTATAGTCGCGTATGTACCTTATATCGGTATAGTCTTGTATGTACCACACACCGGTATAGCATTGTATGGACCATATACCTTTATAGCCTTGTAAGTACCATATACAGTTTATTCTTCATGTGCCTTGTACCAGTATAGCCTTGTATGTACCATATACCGGTATAGCCTTATAAATACCATAAACCAGTATGGCCCTGTATGTACCATATACAGTATAGCCTGGTATATGGAGCATATACCAGCCTAGCCTTATATGGACCATATACCAGTATAGTTTTATTTGTATGGACCATATACCAGAGTAGCCTTATATGGACCATATATACCAGTATAGTTTTATTTGTATGGACCATATACCAGAGTAGCCTTATATGTACCATATACCGGTACAGCCTTTTATATACCCTATACCAGTTTATCCTTCATGTTCCCTATACCAGTATAGCCAGGTAATGGCCATATAAGCAATAAATATTGGACGTATACGGTATGGTCAAGTTGATTATAAAGTAGAGAGTTTGAGCCAGTCAACAACGTTAACGAAACGATAACCATAATGCCCAGATGTGTCCAATTTTTTGACCTAGACACATCTAGGATGTCTTTGATGTCCATCCGAGCGTCGGTGTGCCGCGACAATTTGGACCTTGTTTAGTGTGCCGTGAGTTGAAAAAAGGTTGAAAAACACTCGACAAGGTGTTAAGATAATTAGATCGTAATTTATTAAGGAAATGTTTTTTGATCTGTCTCCATATCTGGTATTACAACATGGGCAAATCTTAATTCATTAATTATTCGTTAATTAAAAGATTGGACGATTGTTAAACCTGTCCTTTTTATCAAACTTCGCACTTATCATAAGATATAAAAATCAAAGGGGTGACAAAACAGGATTTCTTCTGATATTACGGTAATTCCTCGATTTTGGCAAGTATGGATTTTCGTTAGAGAGTTTGAGCCAGTCAACGTTGACGATAACGATAACGAGAAACATTCCAATGACATTCCGGACCGCCAGCGCTGTTTCTCGTTATCGTTGTCGCTTCGTTAACGTTGGCTGGCTCAAACTCTCTATTGTCTGGATCTTTGCCTTTACATTTATTTGTCCCATATCAAATTGTATGACGTCATCATTTATGTCGTATGAAACCTAAATTTAACGTTTGGTTCATTCATAGGCACACCTTTTATTCATCTAACAGTTAAGTGTTAGACATTTTGGAGCCCACACCTGCAGGTTTTACACTGGTGCTTCATAAGTTAACGCGATTCATCCCAGATCAACATGTATTGCCATATCAGGCCATATCAGGTTGACGTTGCCCATATATGGCAACTTGAAATCTAAATACGGCCTGTGTATGGCTATTAGAGACTAACATAGTCCATACATGGCTGTATTTGGCGTATATAAAATATGCATATACTGTATATGGCCCATTCAAAGACTAAATTGGGCCATATATGGCAACATGTTTATTGTATACAATTGTACGAGTATATGTGGTACGGTATATGGCTATATATGGCCATATTAAAAAGATTGAAAATGAGATGTGGTTAATGTTGACCATTCAAAGAATAAATATCGTGCATTCACTGCTATACAACTGCTGCTATATGTGGCATATGAAAGTTCATACATGTCCATATATAGCCATATCTGCCAGATGTTGCCTATTCCAAAACCGTTCTAAATTGCCCAGATTTAACCAAGAACATCGTGTTCTCAACCAAAGTACAGAAAAGTTGTGATATAGTTGATATGGTAGTCAAAACCTTCTAAGTTATATGTTGACCATCACAGTTGTTCGCAGTTGACCCACCCACATATCACCACATTTTTCCACCCATATCACCAACATTTTCCCACCCATATCACCACATATCTACCAGATTCAACCAAGAACCTTTGGTTTCAACTAAGGTACAGAAAAGTTGTGATATGGTTGATATAGTAGTCAAAACCTTCTAAGTTATATATATCACAGTTGTTCACAGTTGACCCACCCCATATCACCACATTTTCCTACCCATATCACCACATTTTCCCACCCATATCACCACATTTTCCCACCCATATCACCACATATCTACCAGATTTAACCAAGAACCTTTGGTTTCAACCAAGGTACAGAAAAGTTGTGATATGGTTGATATAGTAGTCAAAACCTTCTATGTTATATATATCACAGTTGTTCGCAGTTGACCCACCCCATATCACCACATTTTCCCACCCATATCTACCATATTTAATTCCAAGAACCTTCGGTTTCAACCAAAGCACAGAAAAGTTGTGATATGGTTGATATGGTAGTCAAAACCTTCCAAAGTAAGCTATAGGTACGCAGTTGACCCACCCCCCATGTCAACACATATCTAGATATGGCATTAAAAGAAGGCATAAACACGTTTAAACACGTAAAAACTTACTTTTTCTTAAAGGTACATGAAATCCTCGATCACAAGTTGAAACTTTTTAAGTCCGACACAAACACGCCTACGTACAATCCGACTACTCGACGCGACTGAAATTCACGTGGAGTGGCACGTGCCCGGATAGGGAGCAGAAAGCATTCCTATTGGTCGTCTTCGGTGCCGCTGCGGGTGCCATTCTGGGGGCATCATCGATATGCGAGGTATTCCACAAGAAACCCAATGGCCGGCATCCGACGCGTCGCTTCTTCGGCGGCCTCGTCGACGAGGGAAAGCCGCGGAGGTTTTTGAGCACTTCTCGGTGGGTTTTGACGCACTGCTCGAGGTGGGTTTTTAGCAAACCTCCTTCACTTGGCACTACTGAGTTGCTGACTGAAGTTGAAGTGCTAAGGTGAAGGTCTTCTTCTTCCACTTCTTACCTTACGCTTAGCTGCTTCGTGGTGTCACGTGTTTGTTTAGGTTTTGACTCCACCTATATATATATTTTAAACTGGAAATTACACGCAAAAAAATGCGGAGTTTTAAATTACACTCTCTCGCGATTTTAGCCGTGGGGATACGCTGGAGTAACTTGGAAGCAAAAGCTTGAATTTTTTGAGATTGTGTTTCCTGTTTGTGGAAACTTGTACAGTGATACCTCGAGATACGAGTTTAATTCGTTCCGTAACCTCGCTCGTATGTCGATTTGCTCGTATCTCGAAGCAATTTTCCCCAATTGAAATTAATTGAAATGTCATTAATCTGTTCCAGCCCCCAAAATGCACCCCATTATATAATTTGAGGAAGATAACGAGCATGCTTGGCCAATAGAGTTTGAGCCAGCCAACGCCTTAACGTTAACTTTATCGTTAACGACAGGAAGGGAGGAGCCGAGGACTTAACTATCCGATGAATTAACTGATCGAACGTCATGCGCACTCATGACGTTCATCGAGTTCATTGGGTAGTTAAGTCCGTGGCTCCTCGCTTCCCGCCGTTAACGTTAAGGT
>JAUJYV010001626.1:0-16455 GCA_033995625.1 Ophyiulus pilosus
TTTGCTGAATAAAAAGTTATCACATTTGAAAAATGTACAAGATGGGTGGATGAAAACTTTCTTGACACAGTGTATATCAGCCGCCATGTTGCACCGAATAAGCTTCTAGAATAGTTGAGGTTCTAGCTGTGACATTGTTTGAAACATTTTTAATGTTTTTAATGCATGCCAAGGTCTTTATACTTACCTTAACGTTAGCGGCGGGAAGGGAAGAACCACGCATGCGCACTCATTACGTTCAGTTAGTTCATGTGTACGTGTGTAATGAGTAGTGTTTTAATATAATTTAAACCAATATATCCCCATTTGCGATTGATTGGTACGATGAATGTATAGAAGGATCCTGTGTATTTTTACCACGAAATAAAATACGCTATTAAATTCAACCCAAGTTAAGCTCTGGGAGAATTTAACTTGACTTTCAGCGCGATGAAATTTAATTTCCTAAACTTCCTTTTTATATCTCACCATCGTAAAGAGACTACTTGTTCAGCTGATCTCAGTGCTTCTTTCTATCGTATGATTTTTGTTGAATCTTCATCCAACCATATATTTTTAATGGCCTGTGATTCACCGGCTGAAATGATGTTTTTAACTATCAATATGAATTATATCTTGATAATTAAGAAAGCGCGAAAGCCTATTACTGTTTAATTGTATATTTCTTGGCGACTGTTAGCGCCATCTGTGGACTTCAAGATGACGAGTAACAATTATGGCGCTGCTGCATATGGATGGCAATCTATGTACAGGCACGATAATTCTGGATTGGTTAATTATGAAGATTAATGTTCTAATAGGGTATATGTTTATTTGAACACGCACAGTAATTTATTTGTACACGTCACAAAAAGTGTATAGCTTAAACCACAGAAATTGTGAAATTATGAATGCAATTTAGTAATAAAAAAGAAACTACGCATTTATAATATACAGTGTCAGTTTTTTAATAAGATTCTAATTGACTATGCAGAAATTGATTTCTTTATGGATTGCACGTACAAACCATGACACCATTCTATGGCTTAATATGAAGGCAGTACGCAATTGGAAGTACGGAAATTAGAAGATTAGTATACTTACTTATGGCACGTGTAATCGGCGTGTTTCATTACAACATTCATTAACTTTTGGTGTACGCCTATTACACGTACTCTGTAATTAGTACACGACTAGTAAAAAATACTATATATGTGACGTATATATCATAGAAGTAGATCAACACCATGGATGTGCTAACAAGTCGACCCTTGTGGACGAAAACTGTAGTTGTCGATGTGATAAGTCTTTAATTTTGTGTGTGGCCATTTTGTTTTTCGATTGGGTCGTTCAGTCGGTTGCCATGCAAGTTTTGCAGATGCAATATTCCTGGTTTTATCTGTTGCAACTAGGCAAGGCACTTGACTGATAAGTTTCGTGGCTGACAAACAAAGCAAAGCAATGATGGCTGACAAGTGGCTTTAAATAAGAAGATTTATCGCTTTTAATGCCATATCTTATTTACAAAATGGACGGCCATGTTGGTTCACCTTGATATTATTGTGATTGGGCGATTTCGTTGCGCGACAGATGCGATCAATCCTGGCAGTAAAACTCGATTAATTAGCGTTGATGGAGTCACGATAATAGAACAGGGTATTGTTGTTATGGGATAAGAAAAATGGACGATGAGGATGATCATGATGGTGCATGTTTTCCACGTTTTGCTCTCTCACTTGTTCCACTCAATGATGAAACTATAAAAATACGATTAGGTTCACATTTCATATTGTCGATGAATTACAGGGTGCTTGTCTTATTTTATTACATGCTGGGATAGATCCTTTAAAATCAACCTGGAAAAAACTAAGCTTTCTATGATATTTAAGCCTCTAAACACCAACCAATCAACATTAACTATACTTTCTTGATCTTTTAGTGAAAGCAATTATCTACCATTTAAAGTTTTCGTGGTTTGCTACAACGCTTTGCTAAATTCTATTTGAAATGTAAATACATTAATAGTATTTTTTAAGTTGGCAATTAGCTATTTGCCAACGTAAAACCAACGATCGGCAAAACTATACGTATATCTGTTGCCAATGTAAAACCAACGATTGGCAAAACCAGCTGTTGCCAACGTAAAACCAACGATTGGCAATTCTACCATCTGCCAAAGTAAAACCAAATATTATCAATTATACCATTTGTCAACGAAAAACCTACGATTGGCAACCAACGATTGGCAACTTCCATTTGTCAACGTTGGCTGGAAACTGCCAACATTGCCAACCAAAATCCAATATTGTGTGTTACTTGGGTATATGGTAATTGAAAACCCACTTGAGCAAACATGTAAATACTCTGTTCAGTGGTCAGTAAACATAAGCCTGGCGTTTAAAGCAATAACAACCCTTCATAAGGCTTTTCCTTAACCCTTCTCTCACTTTGAATGCTTTTTTTTGTCAACCGTAGGATTTGAAGTGGAATTTTTTAGCCACGCGAAGGGATTGACATCCGATTAGGTAGGGGTTATCTGCAAACAGCCGATGGATTTATTAAAATATGGCAGCCCAATGGATTGACAGTACTTATAATATTAAAACGCTAAGTCGCCACCCAAGTTGGAAGATTAAAATGCCATTTGTGACGTTGAGTGGGGTGCTATCGATATTAAGCTTAAGCTCCGCGGCTGAATTACTCTGGAGATTCTAGCATGTTGACAGACGAGGGTGATCAAATTGTGTGTTTGTCAGGCCCTAGGGGTTGATCAATAAGTTATTTGTACATAATGTGGTCATCATCCATCTTCCACGAGCAAGAGGGAAAAAAAGGTTCAACGAACCGTGGCGTGGGCTATAATCGCGCGGAATTAGCTCAGGCTTCACCCCCGTTCAAAAAACGGACGATTTGAACCTGCTATTTCGGGTAAAAGCTACCTACCCTGGGTTTTGAAAAAACACACTTAAGGCCCAGTCATGGCTTGACATTGGAGAAGTTTTTGAGTTTTTGTGTTTTTAGTGTGGGTGTTGGTCGTCGTTTGCACGAATTCTCCAATCCCCCACTGTGCTCTTCTGACGGATTTATGACCGTGAAACCTGCCTTGTAAAAACCTAGGCGAAATGCAGAAGCCTTCGTTTTTATGAACTCTCGAAAGTGACGATACCCAACACATTTGGCAGATAAGCGTAAATAAATGACACGTTTAGCTGGGAAACACTTTGGCGAGGGATATATGCGTTGCCATCCACACATGGGACAGATTCGAAACGGTCGTTTCTGAAGTTTCTGCACTCTATCAAGTCCTAATCCACACTCCAAATCCTAATCAAGGGATTCAGTGGATCAGGGATTCGATTTGTAGCTTTGGTCACGAAATGGATTTTATCCTAGCTGAAAATCGATTTGGATTGGATTTATGCAAACGTGTTCTATGTAAATCGGGTTTTAGCTAGGATGAAATCCATTCCTTGACCAGAGCAAGGGTCGTCCTCGCATATCTGGTTAGAAGTGACTTGTCATGCTCACGTGATGACGTCAAAGTTAGGTGTGACATGTCAAATAACATAAAAACGTTCATTTCAATATCGCTCTTTTGTTGCATTTGGTTAGGCTCTGTAATTTGCATAATGGTGGTTAATGACTGAGAATCAATAACTGCATACTAATTATAACTAGTTTTCCATTTTATCCATGGCTAGCGATTTCATTTGACAACTTTTCAGTCATGTGATTTATTTTTTCCAAACGGATTTATATTTTTGCCATTCATGGAGAGAGAGTATGACAATGTTTGGGTGTGGTCATCTTGTTTTGCATTGAAACAGATCAAAAGTTTTGTTTTCATCTTTGAATTTATACTTTATTAGCAGAAAATCTGGATTTTCCAAGATTTTCTACAAATGCAACAGTCTTAAAGTGAACAAATTCAAAATATGCAATATCTGGATAGCATATCGGCATATTCCCACTTTTGAAACACCCTGTAAATGTACAGGGTGTTTCAACGTGGTATTTTTGTATTATATATCACTCTATATGATCTTTGATGCGCGTGTGCAATAAATGCTTAAAATGTTTTAGCGATAAGTCACGATGGTTTTCGACGCTTAATAAAATAATATGAGTTCATTTTAACACTTTTGCAGCTTGCTAACTTGAAATACAGTACAGTTGGAGGAATACTACTTTGCATGGATGCAATAAACATAACACTAAATGCGTTTTACGATGCGATAGTTCAAGTACATTCCAACTTCCTGTTCATAAAAACAGCACCTCGGTGAATAAATTCTACACGGTGACAAGTAATACCTGGCCAATAGACCCATTAAACGTATTGTTTGCCCAACGATCATTAGTTTGATAATTTGCCTTGAAATTAAGACGCCAGCTCGAATTGATGGACACGTTTCTTCTAATTACGTTTATTAATTATTGTTGACCCATGCTGCAATAACAGGGAATTTGAATACGATGTGCATCGGTACTATATTAAGTTGGCGCTAATTGTGGATGCCTAGCACTTAATCGATCTTTTCTTTTATGACCATCCTGACCACACATGAAAAAAATGAACATTGATCATGCTGTCTGAACAACTTATTGCATGTGCATGAATGTCGGACAAGTAAAAAATTTGTTACACAATTCGTGTATGTTGCATTTGGATGTGCAAGCACTAATCTGAAATGTAATGTATTTTTGACTATATATGTAATACCCGAATTGCTAATGTTATTTTTTCTTCTTCTTGTTTTTATAGGTAAGTCGCTCATTTTTTTCTTCCTCCCAACTTTTCGAAAATCATAAGGGCGTGAAGGGGTAAGTAAGTGGATATTTAAAAAACGTTTTATTATTCATCAAAGTGTCGTGATACGGTAGAGTGCGGACGTTTAACTGTGTTTAGCATTCTTCTGCTATAGCACCGTTCTAAACGCCACTTAGCACGCAGGTGTAAACTTGACGAACGTATGAGGGATATATATATATTTTAAAAAAAAGTTGCTCAACTTGCTCTCCATGTATGAACTGATAAAGATGATGCAGAGTAGCTGCTATCATCAATATGGCTTAATGTTACGAGTTTATTCAATTCGCCCTAACGAGCGTGAAGATATCAGCCGAAAACTGAGTTTTCCTTGGGGTCAGTTCAGGTCAGCCCCCCTCATTGCCACCCTTGCCTCTCTGTCATGGCAGATTTCTTGGCTGATGCCAAAAAGATTACGTTTTGGCAGACCTGTTGCTGACCAACAATGCAAAAACTTGATAGAGCCATTGACGGTGGTGAGGCTGCCTCCGGCTACTGTCCGACAGTGATGGGTGCCTGTATTGGCCCTTTCAGGGCCACCCTGTACAATGTGTCATCCGTATTTCGACCTATCAACGGTTAGTGTGACATCTTGTCTTGTTACCACAATGGCAGAGATGCTCTACAATGGACCGGAGATGGACGGAATGGGCGGGGCGGTAAGACTGGGCTGTCCCCTCATTTAAATATTGGCTTTTGTTCGAAGGGAGGGTCACAGGTCAACGTTGCGTTGAAGGGTGTCTTCCGGTGTCGTCGCTGTCTCTCAGGGGGTACACCTATACGACGATGTCAACTGGTCGGGTGATGGCGGGACACCACCCCCTCCCCGACACCATTAATTCGGGTTTATTACTCTTTTTTTATGTTGGGAACCATGGGAGGTAAAGTTCCATGGGGACACTCTTGAGAATGCTACATTTTGGGGAAATTTTAAACCTTGGCTCTCTGGGCTGAGGACGATGGTTTTACGATTTTTTATATTTTGTCAGCTAGTATTTATGCCCCAAAGTCTGATAAGTGCGATAACAATGCTGGTTTTGCCCAGCAGTTTGGCGAAAATGTCAAGATAAAAAAAACCAACTGCGAATTATATGTAGACAGATAGCCGATAGAGTGTACTCAATCAATGGCTGTACTTGTAGAGGGCGCCACGTGTAGATTTTCCGAATTGTAGTAAAGATTTGGTTGCTGAGATTTTGGAGTTGTTAACTTTGCATGTGATTTTGATAGGTTAGTCCAGGAGTTTGGGTGACCGCCATTTTGTTTTGCTTGGCACTTTTTAAGACGGACATTTGTAGTCCTATAACGCCGTCAGACTGGTCGGATCCTTATCGTTCGTCAGTTCTCTGGTTGATGCTTCCCGCTGTGAATAGCATTTTCTATCTCTTTTTTTGCCAAAAAGATAGCGTTTTCATGCTGAAATGGCAATGTTGCCATATTAATAGGTTTTGGACAAGTTCATCAGCCCAAGTTATCACGTGCTGGAATCATCTGTCGCAGGATGTGGTGTCCCTTTCTATTGCATTTTCTCACCTGGCTGTATCTATACTCTATATACATTGGATTGTACGTGGGGTGATTTTTGTCCATGGGCAATGGGACCATACTCTCCCATACATATCCATGTAAGGTCCATCAGTTGCTAATCAGTGGCAATATGTCGCTTAAATGGACCTGCTGGTCACTTCACTTTAGCTGGAATTTCAATTTCTGTTAATTTTCCATTCAACGTCATGTCAATGTTTGTACTGAACCAACATGCGCATATCTTTAACTTAATGCGGATGTTTGCTAACTTAGAATAGCAGTGATGACACACAAATGCAAATGTGTCATCACTTTATAAGACTATTCTTGTAAAATGGTCTCTGCGTAATTAACACTGGGATACAGATGTGAGCACTCGAGCTAGACATACGCCATCTAGCTTCCAGCCGAGGAAGTAAACTTGTTGAATGTACACGAAATGCCACTTAAAATTGCGCCAGTCTTGAGTGCGTGTCCAGCAGCATTGAAAAGTCGGGAATTGTGCTTGAAATTCGTGTTGAACGCCAGTTTAGCTTGTATTGTGATAATATTCGTGTTATGAGTATATGAACTCCATACATGAACATTAAACCCTATATCTGGTTATTCATGTAGTATGGAAAATAACACATATAGACATGTATAGTACATAATATGGTATATATGGCCCTTATGTAATTTTACCACCTTGGATGCCTTGAAAACACCCCGTTCTAAAGTGAGCCCACACGATGGGGGTAATTTTGGGATGGATGAACCTATTAATCAGAGAGTAAAAATGTGGCCATATTTGGAAAGAGAAGAGTTGAATCTATTTGATCTGATCAAATTCGAATCGTAATTATTGAACATTTATTTCAGAATTCCAAAATTCCAAAACCCATACCAAAAACTGTCCCAAATTATCCACATTTTACGGGATGCATGCATCGCAGAAATGTTTCAAGTTTCGAACAGGTCAAAGATAAATTTCTTTGCCGTTTTATTTAAATAGTCCTTGAACTAATTTTTGAAAACAGTGTTTTTATACAAAGCAAGAAGAAACCCTGGTATGTTTGAGTCCGGCTCTCACAGCGTATACGTAATACCTTTTGTGAGGCCAAAAATAACAACCCCCAACCCTAAAATCCCCATACATTAGCTGTGAATGTTGGTTGAGTTTTTTTTTTGTGCAACACAGGTGTCGTTGAAACCTTTTTAGCTTTGGCATTTGGCTTTTACGATTCTCCATAGTTTAAGTTTATCTCTCTGGCTCTCTCTTTTCTCGTTTGTTGGGCTTTCAAATGCATTCATCGCTAGAGAAATGTGACTGGGTGTTGGAGGGAGGATTAACTTGTGACTGCACCCTCACTTGGACTCCCCTGATAACCATTTACAAGATTTCATTAGGTTGAACATACGGTTAGCAACCCAGGAATGTCAGTTGCTAGTTTTTGGGTGGGGGCGAAGGGGGCCTTGATAAAAACCCGACCGGAGTTCGTCTGGGCCTGTAAAATTCCTTCGAAGCAAGAGGTCGGGCAAAACGAATGGTCAGATTTGATGAAATTTTTACAGATTTGTTGGAACTGCTTAAAAATTAAGATTCCTGCTCTTTCTTAAATTTTGAAGAAAGAAAAAAAAAATACTGGGAATTTATGTAACCATGAGAAAGACCCTTGTTATGCAGCATTACCCTAATTTTATTGCAAGAAAAACAGGACGTCATTGTGTTTAGTTCACATGGATTGACTAGTACCAGTTTTGGTACTTAGTTTACAGTGCACCTTTCTAGTTTTCTTTGCTGATTAGTGTCGTGATACGAATTTAAACGTTTTGACACGTTTTTAACACGAGTGAAGCCTCATTGCACATATACATATATCAATGTGTTTTTTATATTCAAAGTAAGTAGGCAATTGACTAACAAAGATGGGCAAGTTGAAAACCTGGAAAAATCAGCAATGAATGATATTAAAAACTGTGGTCTTGAAATAGATTTCAAAACCGAATTGAATAGAATTTTTGAATATGTTTTATGTGCATTTTACATAAATTCTGTATCCGTGTCGGTTTCAGTTAGGATGAAATCAAGTTCTGCATGGAATGGATTTCACCTTAGCTGAACATCCCATTTGGATGCAAATGTGTTCTTTACACATGCGCAGTTGTACATTTACACTTTCTATACATATCGGTTTTTCAGAACATTCCAGCTACTGGCTGTAAAAGTAATAGTGAAAATTCAGTAACTGACTATTCTAAATAAATAGTACTTGCAGTACATATACTAGCCATTTTCCCTAACTTAAAAATGGTTTAACCTTATTTCGAATATTAAAAAAAGTAAACATTATAAATAATAAACCTTAATTGGTTGCCTTCAATACGCTTTATAATTCTTGAACGTTTAAGAATTGAGGTTTAATAGATTTGTTTCAATCCGAAAACTTGTTGCACCATACGATATTTTGGTAACAAAAGCTGGCAAAATGGCATTCATGAAATTTTTTTTTTCTCCAGTTGCATCTGTTGATCTTCTCTGGCAACACCTTTTTTTTCTTTCTTTCGAGGTTTTGGTTCGCAACTTGTTATTTGGAGTTGTGTGTACTCTACTAGTGGCTACCAATTGCAAATTAAACAAAATGAAGGCAGCAATTGGTGTGTTTAGGTGCGTAATGTTTGCGAGGAAAAGGCATGAAGACGCCAGGGGGCAGTCCTCCAGTTGTACAAATCGTGCCAGTTGACGGCCAGCCTGGAATGTGGTTAGTTGGTGCAACTGGCCGTTTTTTATTTATTTATTTTTTTGCTGGATCTTAACTGAATTATTGGGCATGAGGGAAGGCCGCGGGGGTTTCGGAGCAAGAGGGCAACACCGTGGCGCTGTTTTTTTGGAGAAGTGGACGTCTACGCGTTTTGTATGTGTGCCCAGAATGGGTAAACCGAGATTTACGTCATGGCGTGAGGGGTAGAAATGGGCGTAAATATGAACACAAGGGGGAGAAAAAAGAGTAAGGCCACACTTTAATGCGTTGGCTACACTGTAAACAGAGAAAATTGAAGCCCAGAGTTGGAGGGGGAGAGGCGCCCAGTTTATTTTACAAAGGCTTATGTCCTCCCAGGCATGTTTCCAAAGTCAAAAAAGATGCGGACTGTTGATTTTTTTTTTGGCTCTCTTCTGTATTGTTGCTTGCTGATGACTCTCATCGAAAATCCATCTGCCGAATAACACGGTCGCGAGGCGAGGGTAACCATCTCGCTTTGGCTTCCATATTTTTTGGTTTCTCCGTATTTACTTTTGGTTTCTTTGTTTTTGAGGAGGTTGTACACCAGGGTGAGGGACGTGCACAAATGATGTCCACTAGTTTGACGAGTAGCTATGAAACTTGAGGCATGGGGTACCTGTGTTCGGGCAATCCAGCAGCCTTAAACATCGGGAAATGTGCTTGAACTTTCCATCTCCTCATAAAGTCGGGAATTATGCTTTAAATTTGTGTTTAAATACCAATTTATGCTGGGAAATTTCTGATAATCGTAATACATAAAAAAAAATTCTAAAAAAGATTCATTTATTAAAAAAGGGGCACTTGACAATTTAAAGCTTGAGTTTTGAAATCCTTGAAATATGCTTGAATTTTGTCAAGCAAATTTACTGGACAATAAGCAAATTTACTGTTCCAACAGTATGTGCAGTAACGGAATAGATTTAACCCATTTGGAGCATGCGCGTCTTAGCCTAAATTTTACCCAAATCTGTTTTCAGCTATAGGTTGAAATCCATTACGTGACCATTGCTAATTCTTCTTGTGATTCGAATGGATAGGATGGAATTTGTATGCAAACTAGACTAGGGTCGCAACACTGATAACCTCGTTTGAATGTGAGGGTTGGTTTCGATTTGAAACGGAACCTGAGAATGGCAGCAACGATGGTTACGCATTACAAGATAACCTCCCTTTGGGAAGCGTGCACAAATTGGATTATGGATTTAAGATACTTAGAACGTTTTGGAGTGAACCTTCAAAAACCTAGCTAGTCCGGAGAACTGACCCAGTTCTAATTTACGTATGCATCCCACGTGAATTAGATAATGTGATTTTGGAAGTTTTGAAAATTTGAAAATTCAAGATGGCGTTGGTCTCTCCCTGTCCCCTCCTTTATGAAATAATGCATGCGTTAATTAGAACAAGAACACTTGTGGTGACCTCCCATAACTTTGGGATTTTGTCGTAAAATTCGAACGAGAAACGATAGAGCAAACATTGATCGGTAAATTCGAAGCTCTGAAATGGTAAATCGAGCATTCGGGTTTTACATCGAAGTCGTGGAGCTGTGGAAGCCTATTAAAGAGCCATTGGCGCGTTTTAAGTATCTCCTATAAAAATAATATTGTTCTTGAACTCCTCGTCCCGTTTACTTCTGTCAGTGAGTGCAAAGATTGAACGAGTGTCCCATGACAACACGTGTTTCCAAAATCCCCTGACTGCGGGGCTGTCTGGCGCCAAATGGATGCTACCATTGGATGAGATGGAGGGAGGGTCGAGTGGGAAAACTAAGTGTACGTACTAATGAAAGTAGGGGCTAGTTAAAAAATTATTTATCTCCTTGCTCGACCAGCTTGTTTTTGCCTTCAGAAGTTCAGAGGATGGTCGAGGGGGAGGGAAGGTAGGGCGCATTTAATTTCCAGTTAATAACGTAAGCGCTTGAGATACTGACCACTTAAAATGATGCATTTACTTAATGGACAATAGATTTCTACGAAACTCCTTTTTACGTTTGCTGAAAATGCTATTTATTCATTCCACCATCTTGCGAAAAGCTACGTACATTTACAGGTTGTGCTCAAATCCGAGATAGGACGACCGATCTCAGGTTATATTGGTTTTTGCCTAAGCTTTTTAATCGAAGAGGATTTGCTCAAATAATATTAGACGTCTGCTTCATGTTTTGAATAATGTCCAAGTTTATGAAATTTGACGGAATTAGTTGTGGAAAGAAATTTGCAAAGTCGTATCCACAGCGGAGTATACACGAAGCTAAAACAGGTTTGCACAAACAGTGTTCACACTAAAAAACAAATTTAAAAAGTTTGCGGGGTCATGGCGCTCCTACCAAGGCCTGCGCAAACATTAGTGTCAACACTACACATTTCAAAACAGTGGAAATGGCATTTCTACCAAGACATTTTTCCCTTTGAAGCGAGCACATGTTTGTTGTTAAATATAAATCTCTGGATTAAAACTGTTTATAGAAACTCTGTTTTTGTTTCGTGTTTGCTCCTATGTGGACCGGGCTTAAAATATATCTTAAATATTAGTTAGCAACTATTTGAAAGTTTTGGCAATAAATCATGTTGTAAGTTGGAACTGAACTCGATAGAAAATCTTGATTTCCTTCAACTTTTTACATATGATTTATACGTATATAATCAAAGCAAGCTGTAATGTTGGTGGTTCGTACTATAACCTTCTTGCGGTATGTTTGCCTGTTGAGCCTCTGCATGTTACAAAATCTGAGCACAGCAACTAATGAACGAGAAATGTTCGTGCAAGAAACGTTTAGTGCAGTTTTTTTTTCTGCAACGTGTGATTGTATGCAATTAAGTCTTCCCTGTACCATTTGTTTTGAAACTGTTAAACCATTTGCATATTGTTGAACAAAGTGTTGTTTCGTGTTGCTAAATTGCTTAGGGCCGCGAGTTTTAAGATGGTTGTGTTGGGTGACCTTTCGAGGTCTCTCCCTTTCACCGAACTCAAATTGCTGACCACCGATTCTGAGCTTTTCCTAATTGATTGCTAGTCTGTGTGACGCCATGGTACAAGCGCCAATATTGACCTTCATCCTGCAGGCTTAAATGCTGGTGCAATCTTCTGGAGAGATCAAGTCTGCTTAATGTGTCGTGCAATAAAAACTGTCTACGGTATTTGCATTTTGTGTATCAGGCGCGTGCTTTCATTTAATTTATTGTGTTTTTTTAGGAAGTTTTTATAATTTGATAATTAGTCGTAATTTCCCAAAGCGTCGCTACACGCGCCCAGGAGTCCCATGAGCATGCGCCATCCCTGGTTTATTTTTATCACCCTTTCAAGAAAGTTCATTTCACAGACTAAGTTATTATTTCCGGAAATTCTGCTTAATTACTCCGTGTTGTTTAACTAGTGCTATTTTCGACTTCTTAATGCTTCGGTTACTAGCTGCTGAATTTTTAAACTCTTCTTAGTTGAAACCTTGACACCACATTTCCTGCCCTTTAACTCTTGCATACGCTAGGGATATCTTAATTGTCCAAGTTTTGTTTAGAAGGGATTACCAGAATTTCTTGAAAATGAAAAATGGGGTTGAATTTCAATCGTCAGGATAGTCAGGGCAAATTATATTAAAAACTTGTAAAAGTCAGGGAGGTTGAGAGAAATTTCCTTTCTGGGGAAACCTGATCAATTGTTTTGTGTTTACGAAGGAAATAATAACTAGTCGTGGATTCGATTTCATCCTAGATGAAAACATAATACAATTTTTGGTTATGCGCATGCGCAATGAGTAGCTAGTTTTGTTTAGGTTATGCGTATTTTCATAAATTCTATCTATCCAACTCTGTTTTCAGCTAGAATAAAATCCATTTTTGTGAAAGCTTGCATCTGAACACAAGATGCAATTTATCAAATAATAGACAGTTTGAGCATGCCAACGTCTTTATATTTACCTTAACTTTAATGACGGGAGGGTAGGAGCTACATTGAGCTGCATTGAACTACCCAATGGACTAAATGAATGTATTGAGTGCGCATGCGTGGTTCTTCCCTTCACGTCATTAAAGTTAAGGTAAGTATAAAGACGTTGACATGCTCAAGCTGTCTATTATTTGATAAATTGCATCTTGTGTTCAGATGCAAGCTTAATGACGTGAAGGGAAGAAACACGCATGCCCACTCAATACATTCATTTAGTCCATTGGGTAGTTCAATGCGTGGCTCCTACCCTCCCGTCATTAAAGTTAAGGTGAATATAAAGACGTTGGCATGCTCAAACTGTGTATTTCACCTAAGCAGTACTTCGAATACTTGTATATTATGTACAGAAAAACGAGGATATATAATTTTTTTTTTTAAATTCCAAAATATTGCAGTATTGCTAATGTGGGATTTCCCTCTCGAACGCTCCCTTTGCTAGAGGAGATGCGCTTTTATTATTTTTTTTTATTATTTTTATTACGGTTCATCTAATTATTAGTGGCTGGAACTAACTGCCTGCCATTACGTATTTATTTATATGGCTTTTGTCACTTTGTTTATTATTATTATATGTATATATATATTTTGGCAGAACAAAGGCCACGCCCATTAGTCCAGAGCCTGCAATCGTTAGTAGTCTTTTTTAGCTAATTTCCTCCTGAGATTGCTTTCCATGCCTGCAGGCCTCGAAAATATGTCAGTTGCAATAATACCAGAGCCATTTTTTTTTCTTCTTAAGAAATGTGTCTGGCGAAGAGCATTATAATAGATTGGATAGGCGAGAAATAAGGAAACCTCGTGATAAATGCTCCCTGGAGTGTAATTTCAATGTCGGGATACTAACCCAGTTGCCTATTTTCCCCTTCGATGGCTAAACGGGCGTTGTGTGTACATATATATACGTACGTTGGATGTGCGGGTACAGTTCCCATGGAGGTGCTTAATAACGTGTGAACAGGGTTGCGAAGTTGACTCAGGTGGACACCAGGGTTCGCCAGTAGCTGGACATTGGAAACATGTCCTTCTAGCATTCCTTCTTCTCCCGCCTCAACTTACACGAAATTTTACATTTCTGGAATATGGCAAATGCACTGTTTTTTGGTGTTAGCGCTTGTAAAGATAAGAACATTTGTTGTTGCCAACTAAGCACTTGCCATCTTTATTATCACTGTTTTTTCCCTTATCTCCTTTCCCAGATGGCCTTAAAATCATAACTGACTGGGATGTTGTAAATAAAATTATGGGAATTATAACTGCCTTAATAGTAGTAATAATAATAATTATTATAATAAAACGTGGAAGAAGTGCAATGATAGGGGATTTTGCAAATAAATAAAAACTTCCGAATGTCTTGTAAAGTATTTTAAAAAGGAAAAAAGGAAACCCACGAAAGCTTTTTAATATGGGTTTATCTAGTCATATTTATTGGAAATGGGCGTTTTGACAGTTTTAGAATTTTAATAAACATGTCCACCAAACAGCTTTATTAGATAAAAATAGTTTAAACTAATAGTATTTGGTTAAATGATCCAGTCCACGATTCATTATGCAAATTGTTTTTTACGTACAGAATAATATGATGTATTTTTACACCTTTCGCACCATTTTACACCAGTAATAATATACAATGATGCCGGGCAACAGACTTTAATCCTGGTCACGTACAAGCCCTGTCTAAATTACCACCTAAACGTCGTTGCATTATTTGCAATTGGTAGGCGTCCAGGCGCTATGATCCATAATTAAAAATTAAGTTAATCCAATCCTGTTGATTGTATTTTAAATTATGAATGTTAGCGCCTGGAAGCCTACCAAAAGGAAGTAATTTAACGAAATTTAGGTGGTAACGTTTGTGAGGACTACGAATTTAATTATGGCTTTGAGTATTTATACTACTTTTTCAAGTGTATTCTTTCTGAGGACTACTCCCAATTATATACAGGTGGTATTGCACATTTGTTGTAAGCATGTTCCACCTCATGCAGCGAGGGTAAAGGTTAAGTGTTTGGGCATTGAATTTTCAAAGTAGGCAACTTTTCCAATAATGGTAAACTGTACACCGTCTCGTAGTTAATCTCCAATTTCGATTGTTTCACTTTGACCTCTCGTTAGGCCAGCCGAGCTATTAGGTGTGCGTGCGTCAAAAAGCAGCTTTTTTAATAAAGCGGGAGAGGACTGATTTGGCGCCACCCCACCCCGTAGTTTGAACACACGACTTTGATGTGATGGATTAGGTGCTGAGTTGCCATGGCAACGAGGGGGAAGCCACCTAGGGGTCGAAGTTGGCAAACTTCTACGCGATGGCCAAGGGCTGAGGCGTGTTGCTCCCAAAATGGAGGTGTTTAACTTGGGCTGGCAGACATCTGTCTCGTATTAACTTATAGTTTATGTTGGAATAATTACGTTGCGAATGCTAATGGGCAGACAGACGCTTATAGTTTGGGGGGGTTAGACGCGAAAAGTCCATTCGTGACTCTTCCCAAACTTTCGAGCAGTCCACGAATGCGTGATTGGCTATTGCTTCTGGCTAGAATAAACAAAAGTTTTTCACTACCCGCGAGTACCAACTTGGACTAATCTTAAATTATCTCCAATTTTGCATGCTTGTTACTTAAATTGGCATAGCAACCTGTTCGCACATGCTAAGTGGTAGGTGCTCTCCCCCATTTGTTTTACGACTTTTATGCATTGGTTAACTTTTTAGCTTTGCTGATTTTCGTCTTGACCAAGGTGCAAAATGGTGGCGTTAAGCAGGCGCAGGGCGACGTTGGCGCCATGTACATACACGTGGTGTTTTCGGGGTGAAAAAAGTGTGAGCCTTGATGCGGTTTTAAATTTTGATAGAAAATTTGCCGTAAAACTATGTAGAACATGGGTCGTGAGTGTTGTGTATACAAGTCGCAACTTTAGATCACTTTGTGCCATTTTTTTATACATATCTTTGAACTAGACTTATAAGAAACACGACTTAAATGTTTACTCGTATGCATTACAGCAAACAAGATTAGTAGAGCATCAACAAACAAAGTTTGTCGTGCAATGCTAAAATTATCATAGTTGAGAATACAATGTAAAAATAAATTCCCTGGACATAAATACTGTATTTGTCTCGTAAAACTCTATACTTTATAACGCAACTGATTATTCCCGATATTATATTAAAATGAAAAAGGTATTTTTCAACCCAACATATACATATGTAGTTGCATAATGTGTATAATACCATACAACCTACATGGACACATTTAATATGTACTATTGTACATGCACCCAAACCCACAATGCAACAAAACCCCCATTCCCCATATTTCCAAAAACAATAATATTGCAAATTACATTTTGACTATGTCCAGCCTCAAATATTCAATTCAATTCAACTCAGTACCCTACAGTCAGCAAATAAATGCCATGTGGTAGGGGGGTCGTACCCATTTT
>JAUJYV010001627.1:0-16435 GCA_033995625.1 Ophyiulus pilosus
CCTCCGACATTGGTCATGGCATCCAAGACTTCCAAACAACAGCCATGACGCCCAAGACTTCCAACACTAGCCAATAATTTCCAACATTTCCATGACGTCCAAGACTTCCAACACTGGCCATGACGTCCATGACTTCACACATTGGCCATGACCTCCGACATTGGTCATGGCATCCAAGACTTCCAAACAACAGCCATGACGCCCAAGACTTCCAACACTAGCCAATAACTTCCAACATTTCCATGACGCCCAAGACTTCCAACACTAGCCAATAACTTCCAACATTTCCATGACGTCCAAGACTTCCAACACTAGCCAATAACTTCCAACACTGGCCATGACGTCCAAGACTTCAAACATTGGCCGTGACCTCCGACATTGGTCATGGCATCCAAGACTCCCAAACAACAGCCTTGACGTCCAAGACTTCCAATCCCAGCCATGCCTTCAAAACACATGCCGCAACTTCCCACAACGGCCACGACTTCCGTCATCAGCCCAACCTCGTACGGGTTTTAAAATTTCAGTCACTCTCTCGTTTGAAAACACAATCTAGTCATTAAACACCGACTGACATCATCTCACTGACGCCTTTTCCGTAATGCTAATTACCTCGATGGCCATCATTTGCCGTTCGCGCAATGATGCCGTGACATTTATTTGCACTTTACTTCTGTACTCATTAGTTGTTGTTTCGTTTGTTCCTGTTGTTGTTGTTGTTTGTCATCGTGACAAGAGGATGACAAAATCATTTTTTTCTGCCACTTCTTCACAAGTTCCACAGACATATAACCTTCATCAGAATCTTACAAGATGGCGGCCAAGAGTCTTTTTTTTTCAATGGCACAGGAGGAACACGTGATCCTGACACCTAAAATAAAATATTTGTGTCAAGGAGAACCCGAAAAAAAACCATTTTTCTTCTTGTTGAAGTTGTTGTTGAAGTTGCAGTTGTTGTCCATGACATCTCACAATGAACATTTGGCATCAGGAGTGTACTTGCTGGTCAATTCTTTCTTGATCTGTTTCCTTAATTTCGAGTTTTCCTTCACGTAATCTTTTCTCCAAGAGTTCACCGTTTTGTTGTAGCGTTTGATACCCGGAGCATGAACCAAAAAAGCGTTGTCCAGGACACTGAAACTGTAGTCCAACAAACACATTTCGTAGGCCTGCAAAATGATACAAAAAAAACAAAAACACGAATGAATGTTTGGAATTGGTCAAGCCACACCTCGTCACACGAGGACAACAACAGAAACTAACAAATTTGCTTTCAAATAACGAACAAAAATTAACGTGTCTCTGAAAATTAACGACTCTCAAGGTTGAACAATTACCAACAACATGACTGATAAAATTCCAGTACGTTCTGTTTATTATTTAAATTTTCTTTTTCTACACAAGCCCTAGAAGATAATTCAAATTTAAAAAATTAAAAGTGCCCTTTTTGATTACAAAACATTACAAAGTTTTAAAATCGAACCATAAACCTTGATAAATATTGTGCTGCCCCTTACAAAAAGCTTCACTTCTAGCCATTGTGAGCTTTCCCGCATGGCATTAGTGCTTCACCGCAATACAAAGATGCTATCAGGGAAGATTTTTGAAAGGGGCAGCACAGAATATGACATTTTATCAGAGTTCATGTCCATAAATGACATTACATCAGCTCGTTCCCATGTATAACATTAACTCAGAGTTCATGTCCATGTATGACATTTTATCAGATGAAATGTCCAAATATGACATAACATCAGAGTTCATACCCCTATATGACATTTATTAAAAGTTCATGACCATTTACGACATTTCATCAGAGGAAATGTCCAAAAATGACATCAGAGTTCATGCCCGTTTGTGACATATAATCAGAGTTTATGTCAATAAATGACATTTAACCAGAGTTCATGTCCGTATATAACATTTAATCAGAATTCATGTCCATATAAGATATTTTATCAGAGGAAATGTCCATAAATGACATTACATCAGAGTCCATGTCCATATATAACATTTAATCAAAGTTCATGTCTATAAATGACATCAAAGTTCATGTCCATAAATGACATCAGAGTTCATGTCCATAAATGACATCAGAGTTCATGTCCCTATATAACATTTAATAAAAGTTCATGTCCATAAATGACATTACATCAGAGTCCATGACCATATATGACATTTTATCAAAGTTCATGTCTATAAATGACATCAGGGTTCATGTCCCTATATAACATTTAATCAGAGTTCATGTCTATAAATGACATCAGAGTTCATGTCCCTACATATAACATTACATCAGAGTTCATGTCCAAATATGACATTTAATCAGAGTCCATGTCCATAAATGACATCAGAGTCCATGTCCATAAATGACATCAGAGTCCATGTCCATAAATGACATCAGAGTTCATGCCCATTTATGACATTTTATCAGAGTTCATGTTCACAAATGACATTACATCACAATTAATGTCCATAAATGACATTACATCAGAGTTCATGTCCCTATATGACATTTTATCAGAGTTTATGTCCATAAATGACATTACATCAGAGTTCATGTCCCTACATATAACATTACATCAGAGTTCATGTCCAAATATGACATTTAATCAGAGTCCATGTCCATAAATGACATCAGAGTTCATGGTCCTATATAAAATTTATCAGAGGAAATGTCCATAAATGACATAACATCAGAGTTCATGCCCATTTATGACATTTTATCAGAGTTCATGTTCACAAATGAAATTACATCTCAATTAATGTCCATAAATGACATTACATCAATTCATGCCCATATATGACATTTAATCAGAGTTCATGTCTATAAATGACATCAGAGTTCATGTCCAAATATGACATTTAATCAAAGGTCACGTCCAAATATGACATTTAATCGGACTGTATGTCCATACATCACCACAAGCGTCCTTTTTCTGTCGAAAATCAACATGTTGCTAGTACACTATTTTGAAAACAGCAAAAAAGCTTAATTACTAAATGATTAAACGATTAAACGATTACATCACCTAAAAAGATGATATGACATTTTACACGTGATTATCCATGATTCATTAACTTAAAAAAACAAGGTAATAAAAAACTACCCGGATATAACAATAATAATTAAGTGCGGTAACAATAAAAAAGCAATAATAGTCGATATTAAAATTAAACGAAAATTTATCCTTCGTAAAAATACAATTGGGAAAATTTTTCATTTTTTTTTTTATTATTATAAAATTTGAAAATACATTATTTTCACATTATTATTTTCACGTGTTTGTTAATGTCAAAAGCTCGTCAAATCGGTCAAACGCCCCAACTTTTTCCGTGCTTATTTTCATTAAAATAAAGTGGAAAACGTGGTGCACGCAAACCACAAAACGTAATAATAAAGTAATATTATATCGTGCTTTAATTACGCCTTTTATAATAATAATAATAATAAACCCAACCCAAAAACATTCCTTTCAAAAGCCACGCTGTTAAAAAACTAAAATATTATTTGGGATTTTAGTATTTTGTTTAAATTTTTTTTAAAAACTACAATATTTTAATATAAAATGGCTATTATAAATAAAGTGCACTTAGAATTATTTTAGATGTTTTTTTGCAATAAAAGTCGCTATTAAACCAGATTAAAACATATTAATTATATTATTATAATTATATATATTATTATATATTAATATATATTATAAGCCATATTATAAAACATAAGGCCCAAAAGTAGTTTTCTTTAAAAAATACTATATTTGCAAACCAATAATACCAAAATTTGAATAGCAATAAAATGCGAAATCTCCAGCCATTGTTTAATCATTTTTAAAATTTTTTATTTAAATATATATATCCGCATCTGGTTTTAACATGGTTTATGTGTCCGATATATATATTATGACTACCTGGATAGGGCCATTAAAAACAACATTATGGTCCTTAAATATCTATATATGGCTATTTAAAGGATACCTTAAGGTCCATATGGTCATTTAGAAATAAATAAGGTCCATTCATGGCTATATATGGCCATTATAAAATAGATAAGGCCCATACATGGCTATATAGTATGGTCATTTAAAAATAAATAAGGTCCACATGGCTATATAGTATGGTCATTTAAAAATAAATAAGGTCCATACATGGCTATATATGGTCGTTTAGAAATAATTAAGGTCCATACATGGCTATATATGGCCGTTTAAAAATAAATAAGGTCCATACATGACTATATATGGTCATTTAGAAATAATTAAGGTCCATACAAGGCTATATATGGCCGTTTAAAAATAAATAAGGTCCATACATGGCTATATATGGTCATTTAGAAATAATTAAGGTCCATACATGGCTATATATGGCCGTTTAAAAATAAATAAGGTCCATACATAGCTATATATGGTCATTTCGAAATAATTAAGGTCCATACATGGCTAAATATGGCCGTTTAAAAATTGATAATGTCCATACATGGCTATGTATGGTCATTTAAAAATAAATAAGGTCCATACATGGCTATATATGGCCATTTAAAGGATAAATAAGGTCCATACATGGCTATATATGGCCATTTGAAAATAGATAAGGTCCATACATGGCTATATATGGACATTTAAAAATAATTAAGGTCCATATATGGCTATATATGACCATTTAGAAACAATTAAGGCCCATACATGGCTCTACATGTCCATATATACCATAATATAATATTTTGTGCTCATTACATTTATTTTTCTAAAATTAATTGCTTTTTGAAACCAGTTTAGGTAAAAAAATTGTGCGAATTTTGTGTTTTTCTGTTAATTTGTTTATTTTTGTTGTTGTTGATGAAAACTTGAATTAGGTCAATTTTAAGCAACTAAATTTCCTTTTGTTTTAATTAACATTTTTAACACTCTATTTACGCCTAAATAACACCAGCATTCGGAAGAACATTTTAATATACTTTAGCACCGCGGAAAACTATTAATTTAAATATATTTAAAAATAAGCTTAACATTGTTTTGTTTTTTGTTATTTTTAGAAATTAACATTTTCTTAGCTATGCATTTATTCGGTCATTAACCTACGTGGAGAATTTTTAATTTAGGGTACAATTTAATGGGCACGTACATTACAGGTCCAGATATGGCCATATATGGGCCATATGACTTATTCTATAAATGGTCTCATACCATATATGGTTACATATGGCCCTTGACTTCTCAGTGGCTAACTAAGGTCTATCAAGAGTCATATAGGGCCCATCATTGACGAAATATGGCCCATACATGGCGAAATAAGACCGAATATATACATCTGGCACATCAAGATACAAATATGGGCCATACATATGGACCTTAACGTCTCAATGGCTGACTAAGGTCTATCAAGAGCCATATATGACCCAGTTTGACGAAACATGGTCCATACATGGCTATGTATGGTCTATTAAAGTCCAAATATGGACCATATACTGCAATTTCAATAGAGAGTTTGAGCCAGCCAACGCCTTAACGTTAACCTTAACGCTAAAAGGAGGAAGGGAAGAACCTCGCATGCGCACTCATAACCTTCAGTTAGTTTATTGGGTAGTTCAGTGAGTGGCTCCTCTCTTCCTGCCTTTAACGTTAAGGTTAACGTTAAGGCGTTGGCTGGCTCAAACTCTTCACTATGTCATATCGATATCAGACTTTCAGACTTTTCCCCCAATTTTCAAGACGTCTTTGACGCCCTGTTAAAGAAACAGGATTAAGAATAATGGGAGCATCAAAAGTGTACAATAAACATCCCATATACAGTCGAAATTTCACACAAATAGGTGGCGGATGTGCGCACCACTAACCTCTCAGACGTCTTTTTATTACGTTTTTACCTCCTTTTCGCCATACGTTTACATCTCGAGAAAATCCAAATAAAACAAGTGTAATTACACGCACGTTGACTTTCCATACAGCTATTGAAAGTCACATTTTTTAAAAAATCCACTTTAATCTCTACCCTTAATTAAATCCTTAACAACGCGTCTGAAATTAGTGCATTTCACCCTCAACTAATTCCATCATAAAAATACAATAGAGAGTTTGAGCCAGTCAACGTTAACGAAACGCATACCTTGAGTATTATTACAGAAACTTCACTTAGTGAATGTTCTGCACCCAAATCCAACCTTAAATTCTCCAGAAACGTTTATTACTTGGCCATTCTTTGAAATCTAAGGTATCTGCCAAGGCCCATCAAGGTTATCAATGACTGATGATGATGTTGTTCTTGATTATGATGATGATGATGATGATGATGATATCACCATTACTTTTGGCTTCATCGACCCTGGAAGCAGCAATTTATGAGATATTTTTCTCCGAATCTGATGATGAAAAACTTACGAATGTTTAGCATAGTCCCGTCTCCAATCTCCACCACTTTCCAGAATTGCTAACTAACGACGGCGAGGACGGCGACGACGACGTCAAGGTACAAGAATCGCAGGAATTCGCTGTGGGGCAAAACCTTAGTCATCTCCCGTCATTACGTGAAAACCACACAACTAACAAAGTAAAAGTAAAAGCAGAAGAAGAAGAAGAGAAGAAGAAAAAAAAAAAGGCACGAAGGTCGAGGAGGAACGGTTTCAAATAAAAGCAACCAACGTGTATATAAAAGGTAATCGATGAAAAGCGGAACGAACCCTTCGCAAACGATTCCTGGAATCGCAACAACGGCATTAAAGTTAACAGTTGCAATGGACAGGAACTGCACTTTTTATAAAAAAAAAAAACATTTACGGCTTTCGTTACAAACGAAACACTTTTTCGCATCGTTGATTAAAACACCTTTCCAACAACAACAACAACAACAACTTTCAAAGCAAATTAAAAACATATCTTACGTAAAAAAAATATACTAAATGGAATTTTTCAAATTCGATAGAACAACCCGGAATGGAACGACGGGCGCGTGCGAGGGCTGGCCACTACGTCACATCCGGTCTCTGCACGCGCAGGCTCGATGCATTCTGGGATATGTTTAACAAACAACAAAAGACCTATTTGTGGGAAATTCGATAGAACATCCCAGAATGCAACGGGCAGTGCGCGTGCGAGGGCTGGCCACGACGTCACATCCGGTCTCTGCTCGCGCAGGCTTGATGCATTCTGGGTTATGTTTAACAAACAACAAAAGACCCATATGTGGAAATTCGATGGTACATATCCCGGAATGCATCTGGCAGTGCGCGTGCGAGGGCTGGCCACGACGTCACATCCGGTTTTAACACGCGCAGGCTCAATGCATTCTGGGATACGTTTAACGAAAAAAACAAAAAGCCCGTATGCACATAGCAAATACGGTGGAACACATCCCAGAATGCAACGGGCAGTGCGCGTGCGAGGGCTGGCCACGACGTCACATCCGGTCTCTGCTCGCGCAGGCTTGATGCATTCTGGGTTATGTTTAACAAACAACAAAAGACCCATATGTGGAAATTCGATGGTACATATCCCGGAATGCATCTGGCAGTGCGCGTGCGAGGGCTGGCCACGACGTCACATCCGGTTTTAACACGCGCAGGCTCAATGCATTCTGGGATACGTTTAACGAAAAAAACAAAAAGCCCGTATGCACATAGCAAATACGGTGGAACACATCCCAGAATGCAACGGGCAGCGCGCGTGCGAGGGCTTGCCACGACGTCACGTCCGGTCTCTGCACGCGGGGATGGTACTGACGTCACAGCAGGAATTAACATAGGCATGTATACGTGTGTATAGGGGGGAAACCCTTGAAAAGCAGCGCCATCTATGGAGTGGTCGGTGAAACGAAACTATATTTTAGCACAAAAACCTCTATTGTGAGCGTAATAACACGTGACACGTACATTACACGTGGCGAACACGTGTATATACTACGTGAATTTCATGTATGGAAGAAAACATGGACGTATACATTGCTTCACATATGGATATAACGTGTAAATTTAGATATGGACATACACTCGGCGGTACTTTCAATTTTTGCACCTGAATCTCGCATTCTGTATTTCAGTCATAGTGTATATCTGCCTCGTTTGTGCAACGCATGAGTGACGTTGAAATTCCTGAAGAATAGCTAATGCACAGAGCTGTCCACGTACGCCATGCATGGTGATGATGATGGACGTCCGGGAAAGCCCACTGGAGATCAATGACCCCCACATCTAAGAAGAAGAGGCAAGGCTTGTAAGAAGCACCCTTAAGGCCATATTCAGAGGGGCGTCCACTTTATTCAGGAAATGCTCGCCTCCATATCTATATATTGCAGGGTCGCGACGCGTTTTCAATTACTCTCGACAAATACTAATATTTGTGTACGACTAATCTTTTATCCCCTTTTGTCCTTCGAAGAAACGACATATGAACATAGCCCAGAATGAAGGGGAATGAACTTTGGCTCTTCACCTCGACTTTAATTAACCCTTTCTCTTAATAAGGTGCATCAAAGCGGATCAAACAAAAGTCAAACACACGAACGCATATACGTTCATGGTCGTGCTGTTCCCAAACTCACTTTGTGCTGCTTGTGGTGACCTTTTATGGTATTATGCATGTATGGTCGTGTCAGGGACGGGACCTCCAACTCCAATGCCACATCCACAACCATGGTCAAATTTCAAAGTATTTTCAAAGAATCTTCAAAGAAATTTCAAAGAATCTTCAAAGAATTTCAATGTGTAACTCGTAAAACTTACTAAAATGTCAACACTTTAAAACAAAGAATTTCAAACGCACTGAAATTTTAAAATATGAAAACCACTGAAATTTTAAAATATGAAAACCACTGAAATTTTAAAATATGAAAACCACTGAAATTTTAAAATAATTTCAAAAGCACTGAAACCATTACGAGTTCAAGGAGTTTCAAAAGCATTTTAAACGTTATTGAAATTTTAAATGCATTCAAATTAAGTTACTAAAACTTTCAAGAGTTCCAAACCACTGAAATTTCAAAAAAGTATCAAAGATCATTAAAACAATAAGCATTTACAAGTTACTAAAATTTCAAAGAATTTCAAAACCTCTGAAATTTCAAAAAAGTTTCAAAGACCATTAAAACAATAATAAGGCATTTACAAGTTACTAAAATTTCAAAGAATTTCAAACCACTGCAATTTCAAAAAAGTTTCAAGAAGACCATTAAAACAATAAGGCATTTACAAGTTACTAAGATTTCAAAGAATTTCAAAACCTCTGCAATTTCAAAATCTCTGAAATTTCAAAACCTTCGAAATTTTAAATTTTTTTAAAAAAAGATAAAAGTTTAAGCATTCAATTTCACCGAAATAACAAAGAAATTAAAAATCTATAATAATTTCAATCATATTGAAGCCAAACATTAGTGCGTACACTTACGATTTCAACAAAATTAATAGCAATTCATACGATTGAAACATTTCCTTATGTACCATTTCCGATTAAAGTTAATCGACGATTACACAATGATGTGAATAAAGAATGGCATTGTTTCAGAAAATAGCTGTTCTACTTTCATTCATAAAACACGTTTGCAAACGCCCGATTAATTTCATTTTTCTGCATGACTGGTCTTTGCAACAGTGCTTTTAACATCACACTTTTTAATGGTTAGGAATTTTCGTTTTAAAAAAAAAGGTTAATTTAAAGACATTTAATTTCCAACCTATAAAAAAAAGAGCATTTCCAGTCTAAAAAAGCAGACACGTTTGTTTTAATTCCCATTTTGTTGGGGGGTTTTACAGAGAGCATATAGGCAAATAACACCTGCCGGAAAACGACTTTTCAATTCACGGAGCTTTCCAATGCAAAACTCCCCCCAAAAAACCCCTTCAAAAGATTATTGTGATCGATGAATAAAAGATTTTCTTACCAATTGTATAAGATTCACAAGTCCGTGATACAAAACTATTGAAATGCCATCCCACTCTCGAGACTTTCGGACAGAAAAAATTGCACAAAAGCCCGAGTATCAATCGCACTACACACACTACATACAGATATACATTTCAGCATCGATTATTTTAAAAATATTGCTTTCAATCGAGTGATTATTAGGCCTAACTTTTGTTATAAATTGAAATTGAAATTCAATGGAACATTCCGAAATGGAACGAGGTGGCGCGTGCTAAGACCGGATATGACGTCGGTGCCAGCCCTTGCACGCGCACCGTCCCATGGTTCCATTCATTCTATGCATGTATATAGAGCCCGCGCGTGCAAAGACCGGATATGACGTCGGTGCCAGCCCTTGCACGCGCACCGTCCCATGGTTCCATTCATTCTATGCATGTATATATATAGAGAGAGAGCCCGCGCGTGCTAAGACCGGATATGACGTCGGTGCCAGTCCCTTGCACGCGCACCCGTGCGTTCCATTCCGGAAAGTTCCATTTATTTTGGAACGCTTTGTATAAGCCTGTTTTTTTCCGTTAAAATATTTCACCAAATATAGTAAAAAAAAACCTTGTTTAGATTTAGTATTTTTTAATTTTGACGGCTTTATATCGTAGCTAAAGTGTTAGCAATCATGTTGTTCGGTGCCAGCCTGCGCCACGCTCCGTAATTTTCGCAATACACGTAAGAGTCCAACGTCATAGCCATTAGATTTAAAGGTAACAGTCGTCATTACGTATGTATGTGTTCAACAAAAAAACTAACTATCGTCTTAAATTGTCGCCTTTTTTTTAATCCGTAAACAACGCTTAAAATGCATTTAGGTTAAATAGGTGCGCTCGGGAATAATTGGCCCGTTATACCTAATCTATCTTTCCGTATGGGCGTGCTTAATGTAGGCTATTTTATATAAAACTATGACAATGCCCCTACACGTAATTTTCTTTTCCATAGGCTTGAAAAAACGATTTTTTGGGACCATCGAGATGCTCCATATAAACGGGAAAGAAACGAAACCGCAGAATCAGAAATGTGGATCGAAATTTGCGATAATTGGCCCACGCCATCGGGAATATTTTGAGGTCGAGAAGGTAAAAAAAACCGCAATTTGGTGGTACGTGCACTTGGTTCGCCATATCAAAATCAACCACACCCTGTTTTTGCAAAACCAGACGAACTAATTCTGCAGGCTTTGTTTTATATACTAGGAATGGAGAGACCTCGATTTTCTGCACTCGTTTCCTGCTAAAAATGCCACGGAAACGTCCTTTAAATTTCACTCACTTTTCACTTGTTCAAGGGAAAAAATGACACTGCAATATTTAAGGGAATTGTCAGTGGTTTTTGGGTAATTTATGTCATTACAAGTTTACGAAAAACTAGTTTGCCTTCTTATACGTACAAACACATTTTATGTACAGTCAGTTCTCTTAACATTCCACACAATCAACGCCATAATGCCAGTATGTGACAGTATCGCAATTAGGACACCTATGGACAGAACATGGGCGCATATAGGTGCATTTATCCGGTGTGTGCAGTTATCCGGGTTCACATCATGCACAAAACATAGGGCAAAAGCTCGGGACATGGAGACTATGTGCAATTAACCGGTTTAGGCAATTATCTGGTCGCAGTTAAAGTTGCATTTGGGCTTTTAATTGTGTGCATTTATCCGGTGTGTGCAATTATCCGGGATCACATCATGTACAAAACATAGGGAAAGAGTTCGGGACATGGAGAATACGTGCAATTAACCGGTTTGTGCAATTATCAGGTCGCAGTTCCATACAAAAGTTGTACTTGAGCTTGTAAAATAGGTGCATTTATCCGGTGTGTGCAGTTATCCGGGTTCACGTCATGTACGAAACATAGGGCAAAAGTTCGGGGCATGGAGAATATGTGCAATTAACCGGTCTGTGCAATTAAGCGGTTTAGACTGTACAGTATATAATGCCATATACAAGTATCAGAAATTAAATACCTATGGAGATAGCATCATCTACAGTAGCTAACAAGAGATTATAACCGACAAACTGCTAATCGAGAATTATAGTTAACATCAGAACGTTACTAGAGAGTTTGAGCCAGCCAACGTTAGCAAAACGATAACGATAACGATAACGATAACGAGAAACAGTTCTGGCGGCTTGGAATGGCGCTGGAATGCCATGCTTCGCATAAAACAGTACTTGACATTTCGGGCCGTCAGCGCTGTTTCTCGTTATCGTTATCGTTTCGTTAACGTTGGCTGGCTCAAACTCTCTACTAACCATGTGCAATATTATAACAAATTGTTAACAATAAGACGATCACGTAAGCGTTTCCAAAAGGTGAATCGAGTCCAGTTTAGAGAAGAAGACAATGAATTTTGAAAGTGATTGCCTCAAAACGGTAAAAAAAGCGTCGAAATTTCACCTCGAAATCCTAAAAATAAAAAAGGGGGACGAAAGTAGCCCAGGGGTGAAAATTTGGCAATCGAAGAAGAAGAAAAAAAAGCAGGACCACACACACAATGACGTCTCTTTTTCGGTGAATTTTCATAGCGTTCAATCACAATATCTGTTCATTGGATATGCTTGTCCTAAACCTCATTTCAGGATTTTAAAAAAGCACCTCGTTTTGGTATAAAAAAAAATATGGATAATGACGTAACAGTGTTGCATTTTTACGCAACATTATCTAAAAAAAACCAACTCTGAAATATTTCACAATTTGATGTGTGTGATAAGACGAAATTACTATCAATTTAAACATCGGTTTGGTATTAGAGAGTTTGAGCCAGCCAACGTTAACGAAACGATAACGATAACTTTAATGAGAAACAGCGCTGGTGGCCCGGAATGTCAAGGACTACCCTATGCGAAGCATGGCATTCCAATACTGTTTCTCGTTGTCGTTACCGTTATCGTTTCGTTAACGTCGGCTGGCTCAAACTCTCTATTAGTCTGACATTCTTCATCTTGCATGATTCAACATCTTCAATAATCAACTTTTTACCATTAAGAACTTCAATTTTGTCAGTCTGACATCCGATTTATCAATTTACCAGCAGTTTCACGACACGACAGCAGTTGACGGTTGTCATGGGCAGTCAGTCTGACATTTACCAACACCTTTCCAACAGCTGGCAGAATGATATTTACCATCAAGACTTGCAAGCTACTGTCTACCTGTTCAAAACTTGCCATTGACTGTCAAGTCTGACTTCTGCAATACATCTTGCCAACGACTGTCAAGTCTGACATCTGCAATACATCTTGCCAACGACTGTCATTATGAAATTTACCATCAGGACTTGCAAGCTACTGTCTACCTGTTCAGAACTTGCAAGCCACTGTCTACCTGTTCAAAACTTGCCATTGACTGTCAAGTCTGACATCTGCAATACATCTTGCCAACGACTATCATTATGATATTTACCATCAAGACTTGCAAGCTACTGTCTACCTGTTCAGAACTTGTCATTGACTGTCTACCTGTTCAGAACTTGCCATTGACTGTCATGTCTGACATCTGCAATACATCTTGCCAACGACTATCATTATGATATTTACCATCAAGACTTGCAAGCTACTGTCTACCTGTTCAGAACTTGCCATTGACTGTCTACCTGTTCAGAACTTGCCATTGACTGTCATGTCTGACAACTGTGATACGTCTTGCCAACGACTATCATTATGATATTTACCATCAATACTTGCAAGCTACTGTCTACCTGTTCAGAACTCGCAAGCTACTGTCTACCTGTTCAGAACTTGCTATTGACTGTCTACCTGTTCAGAACTTGCCATTGACTGTCAAGTCTGACATCTGCAATCGAGGTTCTAACGAAACACGAACGTACCTGCGTCATCTTGTCGCTCATGCCCTCCCAGTTGAGCCGCTCGTCATACAAAGGTTCATCGTTGGTCCCGATGTAGATGGGCTCCCAGTTCTGGTAGGGCTTGTGCCTCTTGGTGGAGTACAAAACTCCCAAGGTGTCGTTGACCGGCAAGTACTTGAGCCAGTCATCCTGTTTGGGCACTCGATGGCACTCTGGACACACGAACTTGTGAAAGGGCACCACCTTCTCCTTGGCCATGAGGGCAATAAGTTCCGACTTGTTCTCTGGGGCCGGCAGAGACGCATCCACCTCGAAGATGGGCAAGATGTACACCGTGCGACCTAAGGGCCTCTTGGAGTCTCCCTGTGAGTCACCACTGTCTGTTTTCTTGTCGCTGTCCTTGTCCTTGCCCTTGCCACTGTCCTTGCTCTTGTCGCTGTCCTTGGTCTTGTCACCGTCTTTGCCGTCAACAGTTGTCGTCGTCGAATTGTCTCCGTTGTCAGTAGTCGTCGTACTGCCAGTACTGCTGACAGTGGACACGTTCCCTCTCGCAGCAGCCTCTTCCTCCTCCCTCCGCAGTCTGGCCACCATGTCCAAGAACATGGGCACCAGGTTGACACTGGGATAGAGTTCGATGTCAGAGGGCAGTACGTACTGCGTCTGCGCGCTGATGCGGGCAATGTTTCTGGCGACGTTGACCGGATAGGACAGGTTGTTGTCTGCCTGGAAGGTCCTGTTGGGGAAGACAAAGGTCTCACAGTCCACGGTGGGCACGGCGTCGTCCAGAGAACACGGAATGGAGGATGGCTTGTACTTGGCATCGAAGAAGAGGTGAAAGGTCGTGAACTGTCGCACGTAAGGCGAACCGCACTGTCGCAGGTACTGGATGACCCTCAAGGTATCCTCAAAGTCCGTTGATGGAGCGTAGACTGCCAAGGACACCGGACCGTTCCAACGTCTGGCGATGTTCTCGGCGTGCTTGAGGAACTTGTTGGTGCCGTGAGTGGTGTAGGTCACGCTGGACTCGTACTCCACCGTGGTGTCGGCCGGCACGTAGTTGTAGAGGACAGTGTACTTGCTGGACTGTCCTGCCCAGTAGATGGGCCACACGCACCTGGGACGGTACTCCGAGACTGCGGCAGCGGCTTCTGCGGCGGCCACCTCGACGTCCACCTGGAGTTTGACCTGTTGCTGGACACCGTTCACGAAGTAGAACACGAACACGAAAACACCGCACGTCAGAGCGGTCAATATCCTCAGGTAGTATCGTGACCTGCCACGCATTGGACCCTTCGGACATGTGGGCAACACCATCTTGACAGCTCCTCTGGTAAGTGTCAAGTCCAGAAGATAGCCTCTGGCCGCAGCCTCCTCCTCTTCTTTATCTATGCCTCCCAGCTTCCCGGTTGTTGCTGATGGGATGCGCTGGACACTGCTGATGATGGAGCCTACTGTCTGCTGATGATGGATGTTACTGTCTGCTGATGATGGATGTCACTGATGATGGACTGTGCCAAAAATTGGACTTTTTTTTGGCACTGCTGATGATGGCGAGGAATGGTACTGGTCGCGATACTTGCTGGAGTGGTCGAGAAGGAGGATGGACTGAAGACAGTCAGCGATGGACACTGGTAACACTGCTGGAGAGACTTCTGAAGAGACTGCTGTTGGTGAGGAATGATGCTGGTCACACAAGAACGACCAGTGAAGAGTGACCAATAAAGAGGATGGACACTGGTATCACTACTGGAGAGACTTCTGAAGAGACTGCTGTTGGTGAGGAATGATACTGGTCACAATACTTGCTGAAGAGTGACCAATAAGGATGATGGACAGGCTAAAGACCTCAGGGATGGACACTGGTAACACTGCTGAAGAGACTCGTTAACGATGGACACTGATCAAGAATTGGTCCCAAGGGGTTTTTTTTTTGGGCACTGCTGATTATGGTGAGGAAGGATCCTGGTCACAACTGGTGAGTGACCAATAAGGAGGATGGAGGAATGGACACTGGTCAAGAATTGGACCCAAGGCTTTTGGCACTTGTGCTGACGATGGCGATGAACGACTTTTGAGGATGGGCACTGGTCAGGATGGTCTTTGGCACTGCTGCAAAGCTCGATGGCAGCTGGAGAGTGACCAATAAGGAGGATGGACACTGGTCTTCATGAAGGACAAGGATGGATCATGGCACTGCTGGTGGGCAACTCATGGACTGGTCATCAGGGGGGAGAAAAAATTAAATTTCAAAACAATGTTAGACTTTAAAATCGTTTTCGGTGCATCCAAAAACTTTTCCAAACTTTCTTTATATAATTCAAAACGTTTAAACTTTAAAACGTCTAAACTTTAAAAGATGTAAACTTTAAAACATCTAAATTTAAAAAACATAAATTTCAAATCATTAAAAATTCAAAAACATTTAAACTTGAAAACATTTAAACTTCAAAACGTCTAAACTTTAAAATGCCTAAATTTCAAAACGTCTAAAATTCAAAATGTTTAAACTTCAAGACGTCTAAACCTCAAATTATCTAAACTTCAAAAAATGTAAACTTTAAAACATCTAAATTTAAAAAACATAAATTTCAAGTCAGTTAAAATTCAAAAACACCTAAACTTGAAAACATTTAAACTTCAAAACTTCTAAACTTTAAAATGCCTAAATTTCAAAACGTCTAAAATTCAAAACATTTAAACTTCAAGACGTCTAAACCTCATA
>JAUJYV010001628.1:0-16424 GCA_033995625.1 Ophyiulus pilosus
CTCTGTACGGAGACCTGTGAGGACTCGTGTGCTGTAAATACAATCTGAAAGTAATCCTAACCTTACCAAAGGACCCTAAAGACCTAAATAGACTCTTTTTAAAGGTTAATCTTGCACCCTCGAGTCTCCGTGCGATTGTATGCACGTTTCCAAGGCGTAGAGGCCCGGTCACCAGAAATTACACGTCATATTTCATTATTCCTCTTTGACTATTGCAAAGGGCACATTCGATTGCTTCTAACTGTGTTTACTATCTCGCTTTTCAGGCTCAGAGTTGGGGCGGCGGAGGTGGTGGAGGCAGCGGCGGCGGTGGCGGTGGTAATTCTTACCCCAGCTACGGCGGCGGTGGCGGCCAGGACCAGTACTCCCAGCAGCCGACCCAGAGCTACGGCTCCTCGTCCAGCTACAACCAATCGCCAGGAGGCGGAGGAGGTGGCGGCGGCGGTGGCTACTCTTCGGGTGAGACCTCTTTATCTCTTACCGCTCTTCCTCTATCGTATTACCTCTAACGGACTTTATCGTTTTTCGATATCCAGCCAGGGCCGAAAAATCAATTCGTGCCCTTTGCACACTCGGTGCTTTTTCTCAATTTGACCTTTGCCTCTTTATTTTCTCCTCTAATTTTTGACACGCCAAATTTTGCAGCCGTTTTGAATTTAATGTTGGCCCGTTCACTTTTTAAGACCTATGTGGACTTGGCATGCCCTTTCCCCTACCGTATGGCATCTTGTTGCTGTCTGTGGGGGTGTAAAGTTGAATCGAATATCGCATATACAGTAGAACCCTGTTCGGAAGTCTTTCGAGGGGAATGGAAGGGGTTAGGGCCTTAATTTAGCCTACTGGAACCAACCTGAAGTTTAGGGCCTTGGTAATGACGGAAAGCTTACTAAAGCTAATGCTGGCAAAACACTTACGTTAACTGTTGGGGAATGACGGCCGGTTAATTTATACACGGTTATTTTACAACGTTAACTATACCTTTGTTAACTATAAATTTTGAAGTCCAGCTTAGCGGTCCTTAGATAACAACCGTTAATATCGTGCAACTCGGCGGCAGTAGTTGGGGGTTTGCTTCCCAAACACCGCAAGGGTTAACGAGCGATTAACCGTTCGCTTTTCTGATCGAGTTAGTTTTATTCCAGCGCCGACATTCGTTTGATAGCTGACATAACCAAAATTAATTAATGATTCTTGGCTATTTAGTTAATAATTTCCCGAAACATTGATTTCTTGAGACCCTTTCTTTGTAAATTGCCCTACATCTTATCTTTTCCTTCTAATAATGTACTTAAAGTGCCCCAGGTACAGCTTACGAGTCGGTGCGGGAGAATAAAATTTAAACATGTCCTCGACAAGTTATCGAGTGGTGCATTCGGGAAATTTTGCATTAACGTAGTCATCGTTGCCGCTGTACGCGTCGATGCAACCCGATTTGGTCACGAGTTTGACGGGATTGTTGATAACGGACTACTTAACGCAAAAAAACTTGAGCACCTTGTTTGGACCGTTGCTCGTCGAAGATTGTCCGTGTTGTAAATTTTGCGTTGAGCTCAACACCGAAATGCGGCACGAGACTCGTTAAGTCGGGTTGCAGGACGGGGGAGGGGAAGTTTTGGCGGGCAGGGTTTAACAGCGGAGTTTTCTTAACGGGGTTCTACTGTGATTAAAATGTCCGAGAGTGCTGCTGGTTGGTTGAAGGACGAGCGAATATTGCTGCAAGGTACCAGTATTTGCTTTCTCTTTTGCCTCGTTCCTCTAGGCCAGGCAAATACCTATCCTGGTTACGGACAGACTGGTCAATATGGCCAAGCTGGCGGAGCGCCGCAGGGCTACGGAGGAGGTGGCGGCGGCGGCAGCGGCGCTGGAGGATTAGGAGGAGGAGGAGGACCTATGAGCTACGGTCAGCAGCAGCCGCCTTCCCAGCAACCACCGTCTCAATCCTATGGAAGTCAAGGTTACGGCGGCTACGGGCAGCCATCATACAGTCACCACAATTCGCCCCTCCTGTCGGGCTTCGCGAGCACCCCTCCCGGGCCGGCAGCACCCCCGCAGGCAGCAGCGGCACCACCACCACTACCACTACCCCCAGGCGGCGCGGGGGGACCGTACGGCGCGGGCGGCGGCGTTGGCGGAAGCAACATCCAAGCCGCACCGCCACCCCAGCCGCATCATCCACCCGTGCCCAGCGCCGCCGCAGCAGCCGCCAGCAACCAGCAGCAGCCCCCTCCCCATCCCGCGGGCCTGCCGCCGCTTGGCCCAGGAAGCTTTGCTCCCATATCCGGTGGGCCCCCCAACCACGGAGGTTTCACCACCGGCCAAGGTAATCGCCGCTTCTGCGTTACCGTCGGCGGAGTGAATGATATCCACAACCACCACTGACCGTTCCTGGGGTTGTTGCGCTGGGAAGCCGCCGTCCGAACTTGGCTTTGGGCCCTAGGCGATTCGGGAAGTTTGCCCTAGGTTAGCGTTGGGAAATGGGCATACTGTGGCGAGAGGCCCAAGAGATCCTTAGTTTTTGGGTCCTAGGCGATTCTGGAAGTTTGCCCTAGTTGTAGCGTTGGGAAATGGGCATGATGCTACTTTGTGGCGAGAGACCCAAGAGATCTTTAGTTTTTGGCCCTTGATTAGTCGCGGGTGTATTGCACGAGGTCTTAGGCGTAGAAAGGGCCTTATGGCTCTTGAAATTGAATGCTTTGCGAAATAGACAGGTTCCTGAGTTGAAAGACCTAAGATTCTGTTGGTTTTGGCCCTATATAATGCACGATGAGGTCTGTGGCGGCAAAAAAACCCGGTTAGGACCCTTGTAGTTGTGAAATAGGCTGGATGGGGAGTCCAAAGACAAAAGATTTGGCCCTAGGCTAAGATAATGCTTGACGGGGTCTGTGGTGTTGAAAGGACCTTGTATATTTTCTCAAAATTGATCCCAAGTAAAGGGCATATTGCGGTGTCGAATTATGACCTTGTTTTGTGGCCTTTGCTGAAGCCTGATATTATGATGAGACTTTTAGAATTGAAAGGACCTCTATGGATCCTAGCTATTTCTCGAAATGAGCATCGGGACCTAGATAAGGCATGTTTGTAGTCCTTGTATTTGGTCCTAGCTGCTATCCTTTTATATTACTGGGACCTGGAAGCCCTTCGTTAAAATGTCCCTTCAGAAACTTCAGTTTCTCAGTTTAGTTGAGGTCCTTGGTCAAGCCGTAAATAAATTGCATAACGTAATTATGTCCAATGGTCCATTAAGGCGGCTCGTACTTGTCATGATGAATTTAAAATTATATATCGAACCTTGATTGTTGAGACCTAATCGGTCCCTGATATTACCTTATTCTGAACTTGGTCGAGCTGCTTTGAAACGGTCCTTTGAACTCTTGGGCCCATGGCTGCGGAAAGCGCAACAACCCCTCGTTAGCTTTTCCCCACTTTCCCTCCTGTCCCAACTCCCTTGCTGCCTTCAAACCGCGGTACCGACGTACCGCAAAAGGGAAGCGTTGCCACGAAGGACCGCAAGGACCCTCATTTTTTTTTTGTTTCGAACCTTAACGATACGTTAACAGATTCCTTACAGGCTGGGCTGCATCGCCAAAAAAAGTGCCCGTGTTCGGAGGGAGGGGCACGTGTCTTGTAGTTTTCGGGGATCCAAGTGCCCTTGACCTTATCCCCTCACCCCTTGAAACCGCGAAGACCACACGACTAATTGGGGCCTTTTTCTCTCCCCTTTTTGCAGGTGGTCCTCCGGGAGGATACGGTGCCCCTAACATGGACAGAGGTGGACGCGGCGGCGGTGGAGGAGGCGGCGGCTATGGGTGAGTTTTTAAAAATCGCGGTTAGGACCTGTGGCATTTTCATTTTACGTGTGGAACTCCTGGTTGACTTTTCGGGATGGTCGCGGCGGTTTTCCTCGAACGGTAAGGACACCCAAAACCGCAAGCTTTTAACCGCTGCATGTCCACGGTCTTTTCGAAAAGTGCCCTTGCCGTTCGTCATGCCACTAACTTGTCTGAGGTTATCTGTGGTAAAAGTCGTGGATAACCGCGGCTGTTCTTTTAAACGGTAAGGACACCACAAATCTTTAATCTTGTCGAAGAGTCAAAAGTGCCCTTATCGTTTGTTGTGACTTTGCTGAGGAACTTGTCTGTGGTAAAAGTCCTCAAGGACTTTTGTCGTGATTGAGATGGTTCCTCGAACGGTAAGGGCACCCAAATCTGCAAATCTTTATAGATGTGCCCTTCTTGATTTTTGTGACCCTGCCGAGAAACTTGTCTGTGATTGTCCGGGGCAATAGCCCCGGTTGGCCTTTTGAATAACCGCAGTGATCCGAAAAGTGCCCTTACCGTTCGTCATGACCCTGTTTGAGGAACTTGTCCGCTGTTGAGACATGTTTCCATTGCTCGTTGTTTGTACGTAATCTAACTTTGGCCCTACTAACGGGCCGTTAATAAACCAGAGTCTGTGAATGGAAATGTGTCTCTAACCATCCGGAAGTTAACGGCCCATTGCTTCTGCGTCCTGTCCCCCATCCTGTCGCACTAGAATTTATCTACCATAAAAACTTCACTTCAAGGAATGGTTAGGTGTTAACAGAGGGTTATAAGTGTACGATCCCTATTTGGTTCGTCAGACATGGTCAGCTCTGCCTTAACGTCCGTTAGGGCCCCTAAGCCCTAGTTAACGAACATTCGGGAACTAATGGGGTCATCCTCCCGTTTAAATGGTTGGGGCCCTGTAGACATTCCCGAAACTTGAGTTGTGTGTGGGAAGTGGCTCGTGGTGAACTCACGACAGATTACGCATATGTTGTGTTTGAGAACAAAGGGTCTTTTCAGTGTTTTGGCCCTAGCACGTCGCGTTATGGCAGAACTGAACCTTTGATTTAAAAAATGCACGTTGGCGTTTTGGTTTTTTTTGCTAATCGTAATTTACGCTGACATTGTCTTAAAATTTCATGGTGCCTCCGGGTTAACGAGGAGGTTAGCGGGCGTTTAGTGCGCTCGAGCAGTTAGTTATTTGTGAAGAGTCCGCAAAGGGCCTTTGTGGTTCGGGTTTGCATCGAACGTGTTGCTGCAGCTCGTACGAGTCGTGATGAATTTTATAAAATTATATCGAACCTTGATTGTTGAGACCTTAACGGTCGCTGATATTACCTTATTCTGAACTTAATCGAGCTTTTATCGCAGCTGCGTTAAGATGCCCCTAAACTGTTCGAGCCCCAAGTTAACCGCAGCCATCTAAAAGGGCTTTTTTGGCTGTCGTTAAGCCGTGGTCAAAATTTCGTACGTTTGGGTTTTCAAAAGTTGAATGTGATTGTCGTATAAGTAATCTCACGCAGAATGTCTATTTTGAACGGGACTCGTGTTCTTGGGGCACTTTTCGGAAGTGCAACGACGTTGCCCGAACTTACGGTAAATGATCGGGGTAGCGTAAAGAGGGAATAGGCCCTTTGTTGGTGTGTGCCGTTAAGGCTGGCATTGGGCGGCAACTTCCACCCTGTCTCTTCGGAGTAAGGGCTGGGATTTTTGGGTATGGGCGTTTTATCGTTGGGTTAGTTGCCGTTGTCGCTTAACCGACAAGCAAAGGTCCCAACTCCCAAAAAACATTGGGTGGACTTGTAATAGTATGAATGTTTGAAATGTACATTCTGCGTCGGGGAAGTCTGTAAAAGTTGAGTCATAAGGGCCCTTTTGTAGTTCATTAAATGTATCACGGCGGACGTGTTCCGTAAGTTGCCCATTGTCATTTTCCTCCGCATGTTCACTACACATTCCTTGAAGTCATATTCCCTTGCCTCGCGTAGGGCCCTTTTCAAAACTGTTTTTCGTCGCAAGTTATACAATGGTACGAATTGTGGTTTTAAAACATGTTCCAGCTTAGGTCTGCGTGTGCCCTTACCGGTGTTGGTGTTGAAAAGTGTTGAATTGTGGTAAAATCGATGGTTTGGTTAAAACATTGCGCGAATGGTTGATCCGGCAGGCTCCGTTATGTTTAACGAACTGTTTGGTCTTTGTGTCGGATCAACCGTTCTCGTGGTGCCCTTGGTTGATAATATGCCGTAATGGGCCCTTCTTAAAACCCGTTGAATTGTAAGCCAAGATGTGTGTTCCCCGAATGTTGTGCCCTTTGAAATTTTTCACTTCACCCCTAATGGTGTCTTAACGAAGACCCGAACGGCCCTTATCCGCTGTGGTCTCCGGTAAGCCACAATCGACCGTTAGCACCGTTATTTATTTCAATGGACCTTTTAATCAAATATAATGCTCGTGGTTACTTTTTTTATTGTGGATTAGATTAACGGTCTCTTTTGGGACCGTTAACTAACTGCTCGCAAGTCTTGCGGTTAACCGGTAAGAATCGATGGGTTAGGGCCCGATGGCCCTTATTTTTTGATGTAATATGGTTTGTGTCACTGTAACACATGAGGTTGTCGTTGGTCTGCTAATCGCCCGATAAAAATTAGTTGAACGGGCATTTGTAGCTTCGAGACTGGCTATGTCGGCAGGTAGAGTTTAAAGGGCACTTGTGTCTAACGGGTGTTGTTATTAGTGTGGTTTGCTAACTATCCGTTAAGTATGTCGAAGTTTGGTTTGGCCATAACGATAGGTTTATTTCCGTTGAAACTAAATAACGCCGCTAACGGTCCCTTAACTAGTTTATCCGTCTGCCTTAAAAGACTGGACACTTTATCGGGTGTTCCTAATCTCCCGTTAACTTAGTTACGAGTGCTCGTACGAAACTTTCTCCCGTTAGCTTTTTTGCAAGGCTTGACGGGAGAAGAAGACTCGTACGAGGACTTGTATAAATCTTCTCCCGTCAAGTCTTACGACTTGTTGTTCTTCCCGTTAACTTTGTTACGAAAACACTTACTGAACTTTCTTCTCCCGTCAAGTCCTGTGAATCTTTTATCTCCTGTTAAGTGTCCTACGAATTATTCTTTCCGTTAACTTTGAGGAGAGTTCTCGTATAAAGTCCTCGTGCGAACCTCTTTACCTCCCGTTAAGTCCTATGCAACATCCTTCTCCCGTTAACTTTATCCCAAGACCTCGTAGTACTCATTCTTTTCCCCCGTTTACTTCGATGAGTCCTCGTATGAACCTTTCTACCTCCCGTTAAGTCTAATGAGTTTTCCATCTCCCGTTAAGTCTCATGACTATCCCTGGACCTCGTAGTACTCATTCTTTTCCCTCCGTTAAATTCAACACGAGTCCTCGTACAAACCTTTCTACCTCCCGTTAAGTCCAATGCATCATTCTTCTCCCGTTAACTATCCCGAGATCTCGTAGTACGCGTTCTTCTTCCGTTAACTTTGTCCCTAGACCTTGCAGTACTCATTCTTTTCCCGTTAAGTTCAATGGATCATTCTTATCCCGAGACCTCGTAGTACTCATTCTTTCACCCCGTTAACTTCGCTACTAGTCCTCGTACGGACCTTGCTACCTTCCGTTAAGCCCTATGCATCATTCTTCTCCCGTTAACTCAGATGCGAGTATTTCATCTCTCATTAAGTCTCGTGACTATCCCGAGACCTCGTGGTACTCATTCTTCTCCTGTTAAGCCCTATGCATCATTCTTCTCCCGTTAGCTTTATCCCAAGTCCTCGTACGAACCTCTTTACCTCCCGTTAAGTCTCGTCATTCTTCTACCCGCTAAGGTATTACGTGTTAATGTCTGTGTGCGTGTGTATGTTTAGTTGATGTCTCGATGAAGTGTTTTTTAAAGGTTTGACGGAAAGTGTGGAAGCAGGGAAGGCTTAACCAAACCGCCCGTATATAATATATATCTTATATTTTTTTCCTAAAAAGCGTTGTGTTCATATATTGCGTGTAAATATATGTATTGCGGTTGACCCGAAGCTCTGACACGTGTGTAATGTGCTTACTCCAATTTTAGTAACCAAGGTGGCCAAGGTGGAAGGGGTAGTTTCATGAAAGGTAACAGCACCGAGTAAAAACGGCGCTCCGTTCATTTTACTTTTTTAATCGATTTTATATTAATTTTATATATTTAGTAACAAATGCTATTTTAATTATTATGTTGTGTATATATTGCGGCGGAATCGATAGCTATCGTTGTTGGTGTGGTTTTTATATTTCGGATAGGGGTCTCGGTGGTATCGTCGAAGGTCCTTTCGAGTAAATCGTCAGAGTCGGCGGTCTTCTTTCTGACCGTCGTGGCTGCAGTTTGCGTTAACTCTCTGTTGGAGATCTTGTCGTATTTTTTAAGTTTTGGTTGTAAGCGCAAAAGGGCATCTGGTCGTACGATGTGTTGGGTTTAAGAGTAAAAAGTGCCCCGTCTCGTCGGTGGTGTTTCTTGACGAGAGTTGTGGTGACTGCGATGGATTCGGGTTTACGTGCCCTTTGTGGAGTAGTCGATGCCTCGAAGATGACCATTGGTGATAGTTGCTCTTAAAGGAAGTAAACGAGTCGTCTGTGGCCCTTGAAAGTTGGCATGTTTCGTACCTAGTCATATGCGATGGTCCTTGAAGAGTCAATTTGATTCTTGTCGATGGTCACCACGCGTCTTGAAGGTCCTTTGAAGAGTTGCCATGTTTCATACCTAGTCATATGCGATGGTCCTTGAAGAGTCAACTTGATTCTTGTCGGTGGTCATCACGCATCTTGAAGAGTCATGTGATGGTCATTTAAAGAGTTGCCATGTTTCTTACCGAGTCGTGTGTGATGACACTTTATGAATTGAAACATGTTTCTTGAAGGGCCGTAAAGTGTTACCGTGCAACGTAACGAGTCGACATGTTTCTCGATAGTGCCTTGTCGAGTTTTGATAGCCCTTGAAGAGACTCTCTCGAAGGACATGTTATGGCTCTCGAAGCGTCTTGAAGAGTCATGGTGGTTCTTGAAAAACGTTGACCACGTCTCTTGAAGTCTCGCGGCGCATCAGAGATCGGTGGTGATGCCACACGATGAGAGTTAACGCGCTCTGCAGAAAGTCTCGTGCGATTTACGGAATGGACCTCGACGATACCCGTTGTTTTGCCTGCGTCACGAAAAAAATTCAAAACTGCGTAAAAATGTGTTGTTAGGACCATTGTAAAAGGTTGTTTGCCCATTTTTTTTTGGTTGTAGTCGCTTGGGTTTGAGGTCTTTGGTATATTGTCACATAACCGCGATGTGGTTATTATCGTATGTGACGATGCGTTAGTGTAAAGGTTGCGAGTGCCGAACCGCCGTTAAAGACGGTCGGTGGTTAGCGCGGCCTTGTGCCGCAGTCTCGAGTGTGTTGGTTGAGGAAACCTTCTTTGTTCGTAACCGCTAGGTGTCATTTGAGTGTTTGCGAATAACCGCGAGATCATTCGCGGTTCTTAACTATAAGGGTGTGGTTGTATTTGCCACTGCGCGGCGCAGATGGGGTTTTGTTTTTGTGCTCGCCGTACTTGAGTTAGGTAGGGGTATTTATTTATTGCTTGATAAACGAGGGGTAAAAAAAATCAATGGTCCCTGTTCCGTAGAGTCTTTGAGAGTCTCGCATGCCGTACTCTCGCGCCGCGTTCGTGAGACGCATTTTTTGCCGCAATTGTCGTTGATCGCCGCACAACCACTAAACGATTGTTTGTCCTATCCAGGAGGCGGAGGAGGACCTGGTGGATTCTCCGGAGGAATGCCCAGATCAGGGGGCTTTGATCGTGGCGGCAGAGAAATGGAGGTGCAGGAGGACACCATCTTCGTATCTGGACTCGGAGAGGAAATCACGGAAAGTGACCTTTCGGACTTCTTTGGGGCCATCGGCATCATCAAGGTAAGCACAAGTTTTAAAGTTCTTGAGTTGGTAGATCACCGCCCTCGTTAGCTTTTAAAGTATCTTTGTAAAGTTCTTGAAATTTAAGATCACCGCCCTCGTGAGATTGTAGTGCATCATTAAGCTTTTCAGCTTGTTGATCACCGCCCTCGTGAACTCGTAGAGTATCCTTAAAGTTCTGTAGCTGTTGGGGTTGCTTTCGGGTTTGCATAGAACGTGTTGCGGCAGCTCGTGCAAGTCGTGATGAATTTTAAAAAATTATATCGAACCTTGATTGTTGAGACCTTATCGGTCGCTGATATTACCTTATTCTGAACTTAATCGAGCTGTTGTCGCCGCTGTATTAAGATGCCCCTAAGTTAACCGCAGTCATCTAAAAGGGCTTTTTTTGGCTGCCGTTAAGCCGTGGTCAAAATTTCGTATGTTTGGGTTTTCAAAAGCTTAACCTCGCGTGGAATGTCTATTTTGAACGGGACTTGTGGTCTTGGGGCACTTATTGGAAGTGCAATGACGGTGGTAACACTGCCCGAACTTACGGTAAATGATCGTGGTGGTGTAAAGAGTGGGAATAGGCCCTTTGCCAGTGTGTGTCGTTAAGGCCTCGTAAGCTTGTGGACTATCTTTATAAAGTTCTTGGGATTTAAGATCACTGCCCTTAAAAGCTTGTAGGGCGTCATTAAGTAAGCTCTTGCTTGAGCTGGCAGGTCACTACCCTCATGAGCTTGTGGAAGTCTTTATCAAGTTCTTGAGCTGGTAGATCACACTTTCCTCCTGAGCTTGTAGAGCATTGTTAAGTTGTTTGGATTTAAGATCACCGCCTTCTTGAAGTTGTTGCCCATCATTAAGTTCTTGAGCTTGTAGATCGCCGCCCACATTAGCTTTTGAAGTATCTTTATAAAGTTCTCGAGATTTAAGGTCACCGCCCTCAGGAGCTTGTAGAGCATTGTGAAGTTCTCGATCTGGTAGATCACCGCCCTCACGAACTTGTCGAGTATTGTTAAGTTCTTGAGCTGGTAGATCACCGCCCACATTAGCTTTTGGAATATCTTTATAAAGTTCTTGGGATTTAAGATCACCGCCCTCTTGAGCTTGTCGAATATTGTAAATTTCTTGAGCTGTTAGATCACCGCTCTCGTAGATTTCAGAAAGCGGACTTACTGACAAGATGCCCTTCTACGGTTTTTCAGATGGACAAGCGAACCGGCAAACAGAAGATCTGGATCTACAAAGACAAGATGAGCGGCAAGCCTAAAGGCGAAGCCACCGTCACCTACGACGACCCTCCAACTGCCACTTCGGCCATCAACTGGTTCAACGGTAAGTCGGATCCGCGGTTGGCGGTTTTTCCACACTGTAGGCCCTAACCCCAAACGTTTTCTGTTCTCGATTTTAGGCAAGGACTTCAACGGCAAGAAAATCAAGGTTGAACTGGCCACCAAGAAGAGCAGCAACTTCGGAGGCGGTGGTGGCGGCGGAGGAATGGGAGGTGGATTCGGCGGCGGAATGCGGGGCGGACGTGGCGGTGGTGACCGCGGTCGTGGCAGGGGAATGGGAGGCGGCGGTGGTGGAGGTCCGGGAGGACCACCAGGCGGCAGAGACGGCGACTGGAAGTGCCCCAACCCCAGCTGCGGCAACAACAACTTTGCGTGGAGGGGAGTCTGCAACCGATGCGGGTCCCAGAGGCCGGACGGCTACGGCGGCGACATGGGCGGTGGACCTGGAATGGGCGGCGGCGGTAGAGGAGGTGACCGCGGCGGTCGTGGAAGGGGCGGTGACAGAGGAGGACCAATGAGAGGACGAGGAGGCGGCGGAAGGGGAGGAGACAGAGGAGGACGCGGTGGACACGGGGGCATGAGAGGAGGAGGGTAAGTGGCGGATGCGCGGTTAGGGCCGTGACCCATCCGAGGACACTCGGAATGTGGCTCGCGGTCCTATACGCTGTCCTTTTTAATGCGAGGGCCCTAACTCGTCTGGTCCTTACAAAGACTTTAACCGGGTTTTGCCTTTAATAGTAATTTCCGCTTGCGAAGGCCCTAACTGTCCTTTCAAGGACCTATCGGGGTCCCAAAAGCTTTATGCTTTTTTTTAAAAATTCCCGCTTACAGATGCCCTAATATCATCGGTCTCTTTAGAGACCTTGTCGTAGCGTCATTGGGCCTGATGCTCCAAAAGCTGATGGAAAGGCCCTAACTGACCTGGCCCTATTGAAGGTTTCTATCATAACTTTGTCAGGGTCCTTTTTAATTCGAAAGCCCTTACTCTTGTGATGCTTTCAAATACGTATTCCAGGTTTTATGAATGTTCACGCTATTGGAGGCCCTAACTCTCCATGTCCCTTTGAAGAGGGTATTTGGAGTTCCCGCTTATAAAGACCCTAGCCTTCCCGGTCCTTTTAAGAACCACTATCATTGCTTTATCGTGCCTTTCTTTCCAATAAGCTGCCCTTTTTAATAAAGAGGTCCTAACTGTTCTTGTCACTTAAACGTAACCTTGTCATGGTCCAATAGTGTCCTTTTAACGAGAGAGCCCTAACTCTCGTGGTCCCTTTGAACAGGGTTTTAATCAGGCTTTTCTTTCTCTCCCGGGCCCTTTAAAGACCTTTCGACAATGGTCTTTCTACATTTGATAAGATTATCCGTTTGCGTAGGCCCTAACTACATACCGGTCCTTTGAGTTGTTTCCGCCATTGCTTTAACTGCCCTTTACCCGATCGTGTTTCTAACGTAAGCCCTTTCGTTTTGTTTATTGCAGAGGTGGAGACCGCGGAGACAAAAGACCCAAGCCGTACTGATGCAACCGCGAAGGCCCTTTGACATGAGAGCGGGAAACCAAAGGTCCCTTTTTTAAAACGTTAGGTAAACACATTCGCATCGCGCCGTCATCATTCTTCACCCGCATCGTTCGTTCGAGAGACTTTTTGTAACGAAAGGGCTTAAAGGCCTTTTCGTCTCGTTTGTTTTTTACGTGGTTTTTCGTTTCCTTTTTTTCCGCGAACCAACCACATAACCGCAATCGTACGTCTCGGCCCCTCATTACCGCACATATTTCCCACGTCGCGCTAAGGCCCTAACCGCGGCGCGACCTGCGGTTAGGGCCACCGGATTGGTCCTCGTTCGACTTACCGCGAACGAGGAAAAATTTGAAAATAAAATTGGCGAAATTCGCCTATGATTAAAAAATTAGCGCAATTTTTCTGTTTTTTTGCACGGAATTTGGGTGGTGGGAATTTTTTAACCGCAGTTAGGACACATGCCCTAAGTCGTTTTCTGAAAATTTAGCTTGTTTTCAGTAAGAAATTTGACAATATTTTGAAAATTTCTTAATTTTTTAAAAACGCTAAAATAGAAAAAGATCGTTTTTTTTGAAAAAATGTTGCTGTTTTTGATAACAAATTTGTTTAGAAAATATTTTGAAAATTTCTTAATTTTTTAAATAAGGAAATTTTGAAAATATTAAAATTTTCCAAATAAGGACATTTTGAAATAAGTTTCCAAATTACGCAATTTTATAAGTAAGGAAACTGCAAAATTTCCAATATTTTAAAATTGCGTAAGTATTTTCACATACTAATTATACTTAAAACTAGATTTATTTTCATTAAAAGAAAATTTTAAAAAATTCTTAAAATACAAAAATCTGTTTAAATTAAGTTTTTGAAAATTTTGTGAAATATGAAAATTCAAAAAGTGAAAATTTGGCGTACGGAAATATGAAAATTTTATAGTTAATTGATTCAATTAAAAACTGGGTTTCGTTCGTTATATCCGAATTTTTACTGAATATTTGGATATTTACTAAATTGTAAGTATGTTAATACAATATTTTTCAGGGAATTCGTTATATCCGGAATTTCGTATAAATTTTAAATTTCGTTATATCTTTTTTGGGATATAACGAAATTTCAGATTTGGCAAAATGTACAATTTTTACGAAATTCCGGATATAACGGAGTAATTTGTAGGGATTATGCCCCTTCAGAACATTTATGCAAATTTTACAGTTTTTTCAGAAAATTCGCTATATCTGGAGTTGGAAATTTACACAATTGTAAGTATATTATCACAGTATTTTTCAGGGAATTCGTTATATCCGGAATTTCGTATAAATTGTACATTTTGACAAATCCGAAATTTCGTTATATCATGATCTTTATTTTGGTAGTTTTTACGAAATTTTGGATATAACCAAGTACTTTGTTAATACAAAATTTTCTGTAAATTAATTCGTTATATCCGGAATTTGAATTTTTTTCATATTTCTACGCCTAATTTTCTTATTTAAAAATTCATTATTCTTGTAGAGGCCCTTTCCTCCCGCGCCATTCTCATCTTAATGGCCTTTAGGTCCCATTCCTCCATTTGTTTCATGGAATTTAACGACTCCCCTTCCGTCTGCATTCATATTCTTTAATCCTGTTTGAGTCATTCATTAATTCAAAAATTAATTGTTCCTGAATAGGCCCTTTCCTCCCGCACCCATCTCATCATCGTGACCCTTAAGTCCTTATGCCCATTCCTTCGTTTTTATCGATTGACCTGGGTCTACATTGATTCGGTTTATTTGAGTCATTCATTAATTCAAAATGTAATTGTTCCTATATAGGCCGTTTCCTCCCTCACCCGTCTCATCATCTTGACCCTTAGGTCCTTATGCCCATTCCTCTATTTTTATCACTCCCCTGGGTTTGCATTGATTTCTATTAATCCTGTTTAATTGAGTCATTCATTCATTCAAAAATTCATTGTTCCTTTAGATGCCCTTTCCTCCCTCACCCATCTCATCATCACGGTCCTTAGGTCCTTATGCCCATTCCTCCATTTTATCGATTGCCCTGGGTCTGCATTGATTTCCATTAATCCATTTTATTAGATTTATTCATTTATTCAAAAATTCATTATTTCTGAATAGGTCCTTTCCTCCCGCACGCTTATGGCCTTTATGCCCATTCCTTCATTTTTATCGATTGCCCTGCGTCTGCATTGATTTTCATTGATCCGTTTTAGTTGAGTTTTTGTCCGCCACGATGTTCGATGGCGCTTTTGTCTTCCAAAATAGAAGCTGACCATTTTCAGCCCCTTTTTTCACTTTGGGCTTTTTAGAGAATTCGCTTTTACGAAATGGGCGATGGAACCGCAGCCGTGGATAAGGACCTAGAGAGGCTCGTGCAGGTAAATAAGGCCCTTTGATAACAACGCCATCTGGGGTTTTTCATTAACAAAATTCATTCCAAAACATGTCCTTATCTATGCGTTTTTCACGTTTGAAATTCCGTCAAAATGCCCTAACTAGTCATTCTAATCATCCTTCCAAAATGTGCCCTAATGCCCTTGTGTGTTTTCCTACCCTGAATGCCTGCCTGAACATGCCCTAACCTATGCTTTTTAAACGCCTGAATTTTGCACGAAATGCCCTAACTAGTGTCCTAACCGTTTATTAATCATCCTTCCAAAATGTGCCCTAATGCCCTTTCCAACCCTGAATGCCTGCCTGAACATGCCCCAAGCTGTGATTTCTTTTTTCACGTCTGTAATTGTGCCAAAATGCCCTAACTAGGCTCCTAACCGGTTTTTTAATCATCCTTCCAAAATATGCCCTAACCAGTGTCTTAACTGCTTATTAATCATCCTTCCAATATATGCCCTAACTAGTGTCCTAACCGTTTATTAATCATCCTTCCAAAATGTGCCCTAACTGTTTCTTAATTGAAATTCCTGGCAAAATATATCCATTCCTGAAATTCTGCCCTAATGCCCTACATTCTTGCGTCCTCTTGATTTTGTGCCCTAACCATTGCTTAACCCACCATCCAAAATGTGCCCTAATTATGTTTTCCTACCCTCAGTTCATGACAAAATATGCCCCAATCTATGCTTGTGACACATCTGAATTCTTAACAAAAATGCCCTAACCATTTCTTAATCATCTTTCCAAAATGTGCCCTAATGTGTATTGACTATTCTTCTGCATTGGGGCCCTAACGATTTTTATTATGTGCCCTAATGTGTTAATTATTCTCTTAATTTTTAACAAAATGCCCTAACATAATTTTTTTACCTTTTCTGAATTGGGGCCCTAAGTACCTAAGTCTTAATCCTAAATCCTTCTAAGCTAGGACCAAATCGCCCAAACTCTGCTTTGAGCCCTTATGCCCTAACAAATGCTTTTCCCCCGACCCTAGCTTAGGACCGCAGTCTCGGATATCCTTCCCGTCGGATGCGACAAAGACGACTATCTGCGGCGATGGCTCAGAGGTGAGGCCCTTACATAACGGCCCCAAATTTTCATAAATGCAATCACTACATATCCGTAACTTTTGATTCCAGCACGGAACCACGATGTCGGCAAAGCGGAAGCGATGCTACGTTCCGTAAGCCCTTTGCTACGAACAGACTTGTCCGCTTGTCTAAATGGTCCTTAATCCGTTGTTTCGAACATTTTTAGTCTCTGGCTTGGCGGAAACAAATTGGGGCCGACGGACTCGCGGAAAACATCGATGTTCCGGAAGTAATCTCTCGTTAAACTTACTGGTCCTTAGATTAGTTAAGCGTGCGTTACATTATACAAATTGTGTTTCAAGGTCCTGAAAAAGTACTATCCGATAGGGCTTGTGGGGCACGATAAAACAGGATGTCCAGTTTGGGTCGTTCCGTTCGGAAACTGCGACATAAAAGGTAATA